>JAPMOR010022568.1:264854-286892 GCA_026543865.1 Argiope aurantia
ATATATATATCATTATCTTTCATTAATATTCCTTTCTGCTTTATAATTGAATATTTATAATTTTTAATTTATAGTGAAAATTTAAATCTTATTTATATTTTAGAAGACTGCTATTAGAATTGCCTTTTAAAACTACGCGATTATTATTTGAGGTTGAACATCATAATTTTTATCTTTAAACAAAGGACATTGATGGCACTTGTGTGAGCATCCGATCATACAGATTTCCACGTGATAGCAACCTTAGAAATTTTAATCTTCGACTGCACATTTATTGAGACGAAATGCTTGTTGGTCTTGAATAGAATGCAATCTGGAATTAGCCAATTCCGTAGCCGAAAAAGTGGCATCAAGATCATGTCATCTTTTTAAAAAGAAAAATCGTTTGAACTCATCATTAGAATTCATATGTAATATTCATAATGGAACCAGAATCAGATAAAACCTTTTTTGCTAACTGCTGAAAATTCTCATTGTAAATAAAATAACAACAAAAGAAATGATTCACTGTAGTGATCGCTATAGGTGGCTATAAGAAATTGGACATACACCCCCCTCAAAGAATAAAACCTTTTTTCGGCTTCATGCTGCTAATGATAGAAGAGCAACACGTTATTTAATAGCATTATGAAAAAAAAATCGATACTGGGGTCAAAAAATCAAGGTTGTTTACAATTCTTTAATATTAGGATCAAGGCTATAGAAACCAGTTATTTTCTTTTAATAAAATATGGAATTGAAAAACACAAAATGAAGCCGCTGCCGTGGACTCTTTTTCAGCGAATTATGTAGTTACTTTAGATAAAATGCATAAAATATATTTAATTGAAGATAACTGTACTACAGGACAATAATCCCCATGCAGAAACACTAATACTGTAAGTCGTATATAGTACGGCAGATATGATAACGATAAGTAGAACTCAAAATCAACAATAAATCTTTAGACTAAAATGAGGGTTCAAAGGACTTGACGTCCGAAGTGATGCTCGCGATGTATGTTGTTCTTCTTGAAATTGAATTTATATGCTAATGAAAATTCATCCCTTAAATCTGTGCTGCACAATGCAAAGAGTACCCTACAGCGCCTTCTCTCCGTTGAGTTTCTGACCTGTATTTTGTTGCAAATATGATTTATTTCATACCCTGTACTACAGGGCAACTCATACAGGAAGGCATTGATTCAACACAAAAAATAAATATGCATATAGTATGCGGCAAGTGCGTGGTGTAAATTTTATTTTGTAATATACTGTCCATGTTGCAGAAAGAACAAACGTGAGACGTTACAAGACAACAAGCAGTTAGACTTTGGGTGCTTAGCACAATTTCATTTGACTTGTAAGTGTCATATACCATGAACGGTTTCACTCAATGAAACAGTCTTTATCCCTCAAATATCAAAAAAGACGCAAGAAATTTAAAAGAAATATCTTAAAGATTCCTTTTTTAACAGATCGTTTAATTAAAAAATTGTTTCTTTAAAGAATTTAATTATTGAATTAAATTCCTTCTATAGATTTAAAAAAAAAAACACCTTCATTTCATCTTTACAAACAGCAGGAAGGAAACCCAAGTAAATAGAGAAGGGAAATGTACTTTGCTGAAATTAAAAAAATAAAATAAAAATGGTCTGTAAGTCCATAAAAAATTTGAGATTCTTTGTGCATAATGTACAGTTTTTGTTACATATTAAGACGTATTTGAAAAGCGGTAATTCAATGCATGTATGCACAAAGGTTAAGGTATTATAAGTATAAAAGATGAAATAATTTAACATATTTATTTATAAACAAAATTCAGGATTTCTACAGTTATTTTATGCTAAAATTTCATGGAAACATTTTCTTTGTGAAAACTTTAAATACTCATTCAATTTCTGCTACATCTCTTCACTCTCAAATAAGCAAATTTTTTTATATTTCAGAATAGTAAATAAAATACTTGCATTTAATATACTACAGATATGTAGTTCCCATGTGAAAATTTGCAAAAATTTGAAATAAAATGGTTGATTTCGTAAACCGGAAACTCTGAAACTTTAAATAAACAATATGCATCTACTCAGAATTTTAATGCATCTACTCAGAATTTTATTTCATCTTCATTTATATATGGTTTCAAACTAACGTGACAAACTATTAAAAATAATTTTTTTTATTTCCTTCCGAAAAATTTTATTTTTCAAGATTTATTTATTTTTCTTTCTGGTATGAATTGATAAGAAAATTATATAATACATATACATATATTTTAAATGGAATGTTCAGAGTAACAAATGTCACGAGTAAACTAAAATCTGATAAACCAATACAGGAATTAAGTGTCATATGTATATAAAATACAAATTCTTAAGAAAGTCTGATGTCAATTTTGAAATAAATAAATATCATTTTTTCATAACATTTCAATATCTAAAATACTCGCTGAAAGATTTTCCATAACTTTATGATCAAAGGCAATATCGAAATAAAAGGAGTTAGACGAAATTCACCTCGAAAAGGTTTTGAGGAAACATCAAAGATTCCTCTAAAAAGCTAACATACAAACCATATAAAACAAAAATACGCGATAGGCATGTATATGAATAGGTAATATGGGATAGGAATTTTGTCATATATTTAGAACGGAAATTCGTAGGTTTACCCTTTGAAACAAAATATAATTTTTTTTTTCTATTTCCACCTAATTGTCACCCAGAAACAAAACAAAAAAAAATGTTGCTTCAATTTTTGATGAAAAACCTTGTTCGTCATTTTTGATTCAAACATAGAAAAAAATAATAGTTATTGCAAAATAATAATAAACCAAATGGTATTTAATTTTCGAAAGTTGTTATGGAACCCTTATTTAGTAATAAAAAAACTAATTTACAGCTTTACTCACACATATCAAATATATTTATAAAAGACGGCGCTTTGAAATTTTTCGTATTCGAAAAATTATTTTGCAGTATCAGTATATCTGGAACTCTTATGCATAAAATAAGAAGTCATACTTTGAAAGGTACAATTTTACATCTTCGAGATCTCTCCTTAGACATATTTCCGTTGTACGCCACATTTTGATATAAAGAAATCATCTCTCTCTCAATTTGAATAAAAAAACAACAGCATTTATATTCAACTGCATACTTAAATTTTTCACATTTTTTGGAAAGAAAAGGTTGACGCGTGCTACCGTTAGAAAGGTCAAAATCTAAAAGTTCTATAACATGAATCATATATTCAATAGAATTTATGATGGATGAATATTTTTAATTAGAAAACTTTTTATTTATGACTTGAAGTTCCTTTGTTGATCATACAGTGGAAAATACAGTGGTCTAGTAAGTGAAATAAGTCAGGAAAATTTGGGAAAAGAAAATCATTTTGAAATAAATCATTCATTCATGAAATAAATGCTTTAGTGCATTTGATGGTACAACTATTCATTTTGAAAGATAAACTACGAATTTCACCTTACAGATTTTACAATAAAACGTTAAGAAATTCGGATGGATGAATTTGTCACTAAGTTTGCAACTAATATATTTATATAACTATATAAATTCATAAAATGAATTTTTAAACACTAGTTAGTTAGTTTCTTAACATTTTTAATTATTTGGTAATGAAGATAATAAATCACATGTTATATTCCTTTCTTTCAGATTTTACTCTAATTTATTAAAAATCTCAAAGCATATTATCTATTCTGAGACATTAAACACTCTGTGCCTCTGCGCATGCGCCAGGAAGTGTTGACTTTACCAATATAAGGGTGAACGATAGATGGTGGAAAAGATGTTTATATTTTATTCATTAACACAGTAAACTATAATAATCATCTGAGTTGGTGTAGTAACCGCGGGTAATCTATAAAATTACCGTATGAAGGATAGATACCCAAGTTACGAATTAAAATAAAACAGTGTGGCTCATAATAGCAAATGATAAAAAATAACTGAAAAACGCTTTTGACGAGATGAAGATAAAGATCTAATAAATGACTTTGGAAATTCTCGCTTCTTACTTATTGCGTATCTCTCTTCTGAGGGGATAAAAGCAGTCAAAAGCGATAGTTTCAAAATCCTGAAATAACCATGTGTTCAAAGTCTTCACAAGATATACCAATTGGTTTTCCTAATTTATTTTTTAAACTGCTTTCACGTTCTTAAAAATTAATTAAGACAACATTTAATAGTAACATAGAAATTTTTAAAATTTAGCAGAAAAGATGACAAGTGTAACAATAATTTCATAATGGTTTTTGAACTTCTTTTCTAAGGGCATTCAAACTTGCCAAGGAAAGCTCATTTTCCCCCAAGTTCATATAACATATAAATTCCTTAAAATGTACATCAAACTTTTATAGCTTTTATAGAAAATTTTTCATTCTCAGCTTACTCATGAATTCTATAATTTCTGCTTCCTCTTAGAAATCACGAATAGAAGTTTGAATATGATAGAACGACCAGTTGTGTCCAGAATCACAGAAAAAAGGAGGCGGAAATCTCATTTTCTCGAAGGCCTTCTTTTTTTGCTATGTAGCTCATGAATCAAATCACAACGGAGCGTAGATAATTAAATAAAGACGAACGTGCTGCATTTCTAACTTCTCCGATGATATGGTTGATTCTTTTTTGTTCGTTTTATCGTAAGGTATAAAATGGAGGAAATTCACTGTTATTCGAGCTAGAATGAATAGTTTTCCCCTTTTGTGTTTTTCATAAAGAAATTTTTTTATAATGAATTGGAATAACCCAATCTAAAAGCAATTACATCCTGTCCTCCAGATAAATTTAGAGATGCATTTTAAAATCATAATGCTAAATCAACCATCTTCATATAATCTTCATTGGACTATTTCTAATTTTGAAATGTCCTTACTTAATTCTACTTTAATTCCAGTAAGGAATAAAGTAATTGTATTGCTCATATGCGTGCATAATACATTATTGTGGATATATTTATACAATTCATAAGTGTCGTATTAATGTAACTAATGAGTATATAAATATATTTAGAATTCCATTAATAATTCAATTACAATTCATTTGCAATCATTCCAAAAGTATCCGATCACTGCTTGTTATTCTGAAATTATTTATCGAAAAACCAAGCATTAAAATATCACATATTTTAAACTGTCGTTGTTGAAATATGTTCTCTATAAATGTTTGAAATATTTTTGAGGCAAGATTTCGTCTTTATATTTAGATTGAGAAAATTTTCAAGCTCAAAAATAAATAAATAAATAAATAAAAGTAGCTTATTTTTTTCAAATGACAAACCCAATCTCAAAAACATATCAAAATTTTCTAGATTAAAGCAAATCGCTGACAAATAATATTTTGTAGTTTTGAATAAAGGGTTGATGCAGTTTAAAAAAACTACTTATATACACACAAAGATATTTAATTTCAAATCTATATATGAAGTTGGCTGCACATCGGAAACATTAGCTTGTGAGTGAATTTGACTTATTTTCATGATCTTACAACAATTTCTGATCTACACATAGATAGATCAGTGAAGATCTATCCACTAATGATCGCTATAAGCCCAGTTGATCAATCTTAGATTATTTTTTTTAAAACTAGCAGCCGGTTTTAAAAACGCAGACTTTTCTTCAACACGTCTAATACGGCTTTCATCATAAATAGTAATGTTTTCCGCACTTGGAATGCTAGAATAAAAGTAATACAAAAGATTTTTATTTCTTTCTTGTTTTAAATAATCCGTTTTTATTAATTAGAATTTAGTTTACTTTAGTTATAAGTTTACCCTGAGACAATATCGGTTTGTCAGCTTAACCCCTCCCCATACATTGACGTGTCAGACAAGCGGATCGAATTACTAAATTTTTAGTTTTTTAGTCCTCAAATCTAGAGAAAGTATTAAGTATTTGAAAATAGAAAAATCACTTAGAAACGCGTCTACGTCTCAAATGTCTTTTATATTATTATAAGAATTAAAATAACAATAAATGTCCAAAATAGGTGCCATCTAAGTAGGAATTCAATAAATTCGTGAGTCAAGGGATTAAGAAATAGCAGTGCTGCAAAAAATAGTTTTCAAGTAATTAAAAGAAAGAATATCTTACCTATAAAGAGCACAAAATTTCAAATCCATATATGATGTTTGTTGTATTCCTCATATATTAAATGGTCAGAATATGATATAAATTCCTTGTAATTTTGTCAATAGAAAATCATGTAAATGTTAAGTGATATTTCAACAGAGAAAGTATCAGAGTCTCCTCTCCCTTTCACACTTGCAAATTTGTCAAGTCAGGTCGATAATGATCGCCGAAAAACGAATATCAAATAAAATGTGCAATAATTGATCTCCAACGTCCATCATATTTTACATCTGATAATTAATAATGATCAATCCTTTATAAAAAGTTTCATCCGAATAACATATTGGAAAATTACATACTTTTTTCTCGAAGAGTAGCTTCTTACTCTTTGAGAAAAAATACTCAATAAAGCAGATGTGTTTTTGTCACAGTAACTGAAACATAAAGCAAAACTCAAAACTTCAATGAGAGAGAAATAATAAAAATCGACAGCACGAAGGCGAGGGTGAACTTTGGATGATATAAAAAAAACAAATAATAAATCTTCAAATCAATCATTTATGCTCGCAGTGGACTTTTATAAACTGTTCGACTTATCACTTAAAGCTGCATTTCTCTTCTTGTCAATTCATTTTCTTTTTGATTTTGATGGGGGGTTTTCCCCCTTTTTATTGTTGATCACCGAACTCTCAGCATGAAGAAAATGAGCAAAGAGCATTTAAATCTCAGCATCTATTAATAAAAAACCGGAAGTGCAACTTTAAAAAGATCAGTGTTGCTGCGGTTCTGCTCCTCTAATGGACGATCCGCCGCTTTATATATTATCTAAAATGAAATTGAAAGGATAAAGGAAAAAGAGAAGTAGTTTTTTATATTCCTAGCTGCGACTCGGTTCGGGAGCACATATTTATATCAGTTGGTCTAAATTTAGCTCGATCCAAACAATATCTTGAACAGGGCCTTTATATCCACTTTCCCTAATCCGTCTGGTACATGTACGGTTTTTGACTGCACAATGTTTTTCAACAGAATGAAGTATGGTATGAAAATGAGTTCCATTTCTCCATGGACTCTTGAATTATATTTTTTATGCCAAATATTGTTTTGCATATATCCGGAACGGAACGAAATATTGAACTTCGCCATATCTATTTTGTCGTTCTAATAATTCTGAGGTCAATAGCTTTTCGAAATGCACAATGTTTTCCAATGCGGCTATGTATAGTTCGAGTGCAAGTTCCATTTTCCGGTGGATTTTTGGGATATTGTGGTTCTTATGCTGCCTGTTATTTCTAATGTAACAAATCCTGTAAAAATCGTCAGAATATATGTTTGAATTGAATTGAATTTTCTCGCAGCGGAAGATAAGTAAAAGATTTTCACCAAAAATAGCAGGTAGCTCTGGGAAATTCGATGCGACGACCTAAAAGAAAGATAAGATATACATGATTCCATCATTTCGGCCACAACTATTTCCATTCGCCTACACTATCTTCTTTGAGAACCGTAGCTTCTCTGAATGCACAATATATTTATGAGTAGAAAAGCATGGAGTGAGTTCGAGTTCCATTTTGCAGGAGATTCTTCAAATGCTCTGTTTTTATTACTAAGTATTAATTTGAATCGTGTAAACATCCCCAATATACGTTTTTAAAATAAACTGAATTTGATCGTTACGTATATATAAAAATTAAGAAATATAACAAAACAAGGCCGGATTCAAAGTGAAAGCCTCAGATTTCATTTCCATGATCGCATCGAAGAAAGCCTCGAATCAAACGAAATTCTGAATACAGAGTTTTATCATATAAAACAGCCATTTCGATATTTGAATATCAAAATTGTATTGTTGAACAAAGAAAAGAAAAAAAAGCTAAAAAGACCATATATTTAGTATCTGTGCAATAAAAAAATGCAAAAATAATTGTTTTGCCTCATGGAATTATTAAGAAATTTATTTTAGAATTTTTAATCTACCCCAAAAAATAGTGATCAGCAAAATCAATCATGACCCATCTGTTTATTTTATGTAGATAATACCTAAAATAATGTATATGATATATGCTGCGTAATTCTGAAATGTTTAACACAAAATACTAGGGCATCCATTTTTTTCCCTTTATCAGGTGGCATCATTTATGCAAACTAAACTTCAAGCATGAATTTAAATGATTTTTGATTGTCCAAAACAAAGATAAAACCACTTTAAATAATATCAATGAATAAAGTACAATGAATCTGAGACAAAATATTTATCAATTTTTATATCACAACTTTAAATGCATAACTTTTTTAACATTTCTTTTAATATGTGAGCACTTTTTTTGTTTTTTAACATTATTAAATCAATTCTGCCAATTAAATACGACGTTATCACCCTCTTTATTGAAACCAATGAACGAAACATTTCATATACTTTATTCATGCATGTTTTTCCATAAAGTTTGATATTCTTTTACCGCATTTTTATGACTAAACATTTTTTTTTCAATTCACGGTACGTTCCTAAAATATCTAAATAAACTGAAATAATTAAACAATCTATGCTTTGAAAAATAATTGAAAATATTGAATAAAAGAAATGAAAAATCACTGCTTTGATATTTTGTTCAATATTTCAGATTTTTATACAAGCTAATAATATAAATTTCTGCGAGTGAGAGATGGAAGCAAATATTATCCCATGTAACTTGAAATAAAAAGGCGTCGGAAAATTCTGTAAAGATTTTTAATAACAGATCGAAACACAATATTACAATCTCAAAATATTATTAAACATTTTATTCAAAAATTATTTCCGTTTCTTGAGTGCTTCCACTTTTTATTCACCGAATTGATGTTTGCGGAATATTAAGGCTTACAATGATATTTTAAAATCTAGCCTTAATGCCACTATTAGCTAATAAAAAACGAATGCTTTTTATAATGTCAAGACATATTTAAAATTGTTTCGTAAAAATGGGAAATATTGTCTGTTATTTATTATATTTTGTTAAAAAAAATTACGCAGAGTGAATAAAAGTTCAAATGAAAAAGGAAGGTAAAAATGAAAAATTGGAATTTAAATCAGAAATGCATGGAAATGACAATTCTATATTGATATGCCAAAGGTCATTGCTATGATGGCACAATCCATCAGTCAATAAATTTTATATTAGTTTTTCGAATAATGTTTACAAAATATTTGCATCGGTCAATTTCTAAGGGTGACAAGAATATGAATCATTATCACCCCTGTCCGACGCTAAAAAAAAGGGAAGGAGAGCAATGTCTACTGACTTCATGTACATATAAAAAATAAATGAACTTCATGTACTTAAAAAATAAATATTTATAAGCCTTATGTCCATCATTATCCTCATGATTCGACCGTCTTTCGAAAAGATAGCATCTTATCTTTTCCAAAAGAGTGAAGATTAGAGAGATCAGTATTAGTGAGGCTGGATAAGGCTTTTTTATATGCCAAACCCTACTGCTTTTATTTGCAAAATGATTGGCATGAAGGACAGAATGCTCCGAATCAATACAAGTTTGTCTCTGGAGGGTGTTTCACATACTTAGTTAGATAACCTGATAAAATGTAGTGCAGTTTTTGTTTGGGCAGGACCATAGAACACATCCTCATGAGATATAACAAGATAACAGGAGGCTAGATAAAAGGACGAGGTATTTTCGGTGGTATAGAGATTAACTGCGTCTTGGATAAACAAAACTTTTTAAACAACGGTTATGAATGTGCTCGTATTTCCTCTAGCCTTGTTATGGAAGATAGAGCATCTAAATTCAACTAAAAAAAGTTTAAATCGCTGAAATTAAAACTTTTTCTTAATATTATCGAATTCAGTTTTTCTTTCAAATATTGGGAAATGAAACTAGTTGAAATTTTACATAGAGGTCCTGGAATTGCCGTCTTACCGACTAGATTCAAAATTTTTGTTTCTTATACAATAATTTGTTAGATGTAAATTTAATAGTTAATTAGCGTTATTATGTATTATTTTAGATTTGAGAAACTGCACAGGTTTATTTATGTTAAGTAGCAGCTTAATGGAGAGAAGAAAAAAACATTTCAGCCAATCTATTATGTATGTATGTCTAGCATTTTAAAAAATTTCTTTTAATGTAACCGAAGTTATATATTTGGAAAATTTTGTATATGTTGTATTTACTTATGTGATCTAATGTTTGTATATATTGCATTTACTTATGCGATCTGATTATTGTATATATTGTTTTACAAGTATTGTATATAAAATTTTTTTACATATATTATTGTTTGACCATAAATATTTTAATAATTTAATAAAAGGATTGTGCTTTCTTGTTTTATCTCCCTATAAAGGCTACGCAGACAACTCGTGATCATTTGGATCTGAAATGGCTTTTAGTTCATTTTATCTCGCTCATTTAATATACTTTTACATCCTGTACAATTTATCTGGCCGCGTGAAGCAATTTTCTACGGATCATACAAATGGATCCCATCAACTATGGTTAAAATAAATGCATTATTTAAATAGATTCCGAACCTATACATATTTTGACCAATAGAAACCCTTACTCTATCAAATAGTGCTTCAACTAAAGTAAGATACAATGTCTGATTTCTATGTAACATGGGTAATACCATATTAGTTAGAAACTGAAGGTAGTCCTTGTAGTTTAAGGGATTTATAACTAGAGCATCTAGGAAATTTTGTGCTTTGTAAATGGCATGGTCAGATAGTTTAACGGACCCGTTATCTGATAGTAACTTTTACTTATTAAGAAAATCAACTTTCACCTTTTAGCTCCTATTAATGGAATTGCATATGCTAATTATAATTATGCGGCTGTTAATATTAAAGATGAATTAAATTTAGCAATTGTAAATTGAAGAAAATTTAAACAAAATATAATTTTAATATCTCTTTAATTTCATTAAATTTTTGATGAAAGTCGCATCCTTCTTATATTTGGTTTCATTCTTTTCAGAAAAAGTACAGTTTTATCGATTTTAATTTAAAATGGGATCCCATAGTTCAAATATGAAATATCTAGATAAAGCTCATATAATATTTAAGCGACATTTATTCAATACAGTTATAATAAGTGGATTAAGCTGAAATCGCAACAACATTAACGTATATGGAGTTCATACCAAATTTTAATGTTATTTTTCAGAAATTAGAGAACTTTTATTCTATGCATGAAGCCCCTATTAAGATATATGATCCTTCATCGATAGTGACACATTATGAATTTGAAATAAAAAAAAATTATAGGAACTGTATTGCTACTAAAAGAGTAGAAATATTCAAAATATAAAGACATTTTGCTATGTAGGAATTTTTTTATGATTATTTATTACGAGTTAGCAAAAATCTCGTGAAACGTGTTAGTCCAAACGCAATTAAATGTATCTGTATTTAACAAGAAATGTTGGCTCCATACATGATTATACAGCGAAGTTTTAGAAACTCATAAATTAACTACTGATTGACATCATGTGATTTAAAATCAGATTATTTATTTCGTATCCTCCATCTGAAATATTTCTTTATTTTGAAATATCCGTGTTATTTAAATATTTTGACACTCAAAATCGTATTAAATATATCGTTATAGAAAATTATATATTGCTAATTATTTTTATTAAAGGCAAGATCGAAAGAATTAAGATTCACCAATACAAATTATATGAAATAACCGAAATAATTAAATAAGCATGTAATTCAATTTATGATTTCTTATAAAAAATGGAGTTGTATGAGCTCTCTTATACAAAAATTAACGCCTTTTACAAAAATTAACGCCTTATAAGAGAAAACATTTTTTAATAAAAATTCCGAAGTTCAAAACAAAACTCTAAAAAATATGAATTGTTCATTGAAATTTTTTTATCACATTCATAATTTTAATGTTTATAAATGTTTAAGAATTGTGGTTATTATTATATTCATTATGGATCAATTTCATTATAAATGTTTAAGAATTGTGGTTATTATTATATTCATTATGGATCAATTTCATTATGTATTTATGATTTTAGCTTCATGTTTCTTTTGCAATGATAAAATGATATTTTTAGCAGTGATCAAAGCGCATGTTTGAATTTTTATATTGTGATATTTATATTGGGATACTTAGCAGAAAAGTATTCAGATAAATATTTTTCTCATTTAAAATTTTATTTTAATCTATAATCATACATGGGTAGAGATTGCAACATCGGACCAAAATTTTAATACCGATTTTCGGTATTTTCTAGATCTTAATACCGGGATACCGGTTTTAATACCAGTATTAGAAATTATAGAAAAAGAAAGAAGACACAGGTGTTTCTTTGCTTTATTTGCCAGTTTTATCAGAGAGTCACAAAAAAAATCATAAAAAAATTTGTAACTTATAAATTATAACAGTATATAAAGAATCACAAAAAAGTAAAGGAACATCTTATTTATTTAAATCACAAAAAACTGTAAATATCACTATTCAGTCTGTGGTACTATTACAAATTTTTGAAATGTGATTTTAAAAAAATAATAAATTAATTGTACTGTCATTAAGCCTGAACATTAATTTTGTGTAAAAATTACCAGCTGTCGAAAACGCTCTTTCAGCATCTAAGCTAGTTGGTGGTACTGTTAGCAATGCGTGATATACTTTTTCCAAGTATTTACTTCTAAATCCCTCATCTTCAAATAAATCGATTCCTCGTCGGACGGTTTTGGATATAGCCGATTTCTGTATTGTATTTTGGTTCGCTGAAATTTTTTTATTAATCGCTAATTCTAATTTTTGTTCAAGAGACAATTCCTTTTCACTATTGACATTAGTGTCACCATAATCTTACATAACTGAATCGAATTCTTCTGAATGGAAATAAGTTTGTGGGTAAAAAAGTTTAGAAAATTTACTCTAAACTTAATTAGATTTGAATTGGTTATTTTCTTTTCTTTTTCATTTTTATTTTTAAAATCATTATAATTATGTAAATACCATAAGACATTTTATATTTCGGTATGCCTTTCTTCTGTGCGATTTTCCAATGTAAATATAATTCTTCAGGTAGTGATGTGTGCTGTTCTTTCAGTGACTGTAACATGAAATTTATTGTTGCATTAGCTGTTAATAAATTAGAATCTCTCCGACATAATGCCTCAATTGTCAGTTTTATTCGAAGTAGAGCTGATATAGTTCTGGATATTAAGTCGAATTCACTATCTGGAAAATTAATTTACAGGTTTAAGTCGATTATTGCTTTTTGGATTGGATTTCTCAGTTTCAAAAATCGTTCCATCATTAGGAGTCAACTGTTCCAACGTGTTTTATAATCTAATATTAACATATATTCTGTTTTATTTTCAGTTGATATATTAATAAAATATATACTATTTTTTATAAGGAAACGTTTAAACATCTTGACAATTTTTCGAACTTAATAAATTAAAGGAAGGAATTCTTGATGGGCAATATTTCATCCTCATTAGCAATATCTTCTTCAACAATTACATTGTCATTATCTTCATTGTCAATATCACTCTCACTCTTACTCTCTTCAAAGTTGGAATCCGAAGTTTCTATATCCACAGTATTTGGATTCTTCTGTTCTTTATTTTCTTGGTATAACGCATTTATTATTCCTGATTGAATTCCATGTGCATAGCACAATTGCTGATTTGCACCAATCAACTTTCCAACTTTTTTCATAACTGTTGCTCCATCGTCGCTATGGATACAATATCTTCTTTCGGGGATAATCCATGTTTTGCTAATTTAGATTTAAGCAATTAATTAAGCCATTAATTAGCTAATTAATTTTGCCCATTTGGGTGACATAAAAACAAAAAAGTATAATATTTTGCTATGTTCGCGATCCCTGAACATATCGTGGAAACAATTTTAAAAAATGTTTAGTAAATACCGAAAAACAGGTATTTAAACTTGTGAATACCGGTATTACAAAATTGTACAAGTGGCTAAAAATACCGCTATTCGGTATCCCGGTATACTGGTATTGTAATCCCTATACATGGATATTTCACAGATAAGCTAAATAGCCTCATTAAAACTGACATATTCATCATATTTGTTTATGCTTGCTTGTCATTACAAAAATTTCGATACATGGCATTTAAATTTTCGTTCTATTTTGAAACTACTCAATATCTCTTTATATTTTTATTTAGAAATTTTCTTTATATTTTTACCAATAAAGTTATCAAGACATTCCATCTACAGTGGCAGATATAAACTTACCTGGACTATATGAATTTCCGATCTCCAACAAACTATCGCTAACTCAAAACCAGGACTGAAAATTTATTTGGATTATATTTCTAAAAAGATTCGCTGGAGTGGAATAAATGAAATATTTTTGACAAAAAAAGTTTCTTTTAATTTGTTTCCAGAAATGCATAACTCTACGATCTGATATTTGAAAGTTCTTGTAGCCGTTGCATTAATACACAATTTCACCGTGATCATTTTTGATCATAATAAGAGATTCGCCTTTTAAAAAGTCAAATTGTGCAAAATATTTATAGAACTAGTCGCCTTTAGAGACCATCTGATTCGCCAAAGACGATGAATACTTGTTAAAAACTTCAACTGAATATTTTATGTAACTTGGTTAAAGTACTTTTAAATTTTAAATTTTGACAGACATGGAACTTGTAGTATTTATGAAGCCTTATAAATTTCTATTCAGCGATGATACTCTATTCAGTAAGAATAGAGTATTATCACTAATTTTCTGACATCTCATTTAAGATTTGAAATTTAATTTAGAATGGAATCTTCAGCTATTTATGGAGTTTAACTTTATTTGTAAGTACTTTTTTAAAGCATGCCTTAAAAAAATGCCATATCTTCATTCAGTGAAGGGTTTCCGATTTCTTCAGCACTAGGCTGAAGAAAGGCCACAGATAGGGCAATTACAAATGTTATTATCCTAGTTGCCAAATTAATTTATACAAATTCTATGAATTATGAAATATTAGGATTAAATTGTCTGTTATATTGAATTATTAAATTAAAATTTAAATAAATTAAAATTTAATTCCTTAAAATTATTAAAAACATTAATTTATTTAATGGATTATAATAGATTTGACTTAATAATTTTAAACTTATATTTGTTTGAAGTTCCTTTTAATATATCATGATAATTATATGCTTTGCTTGTAATAAGAAAATATTTAGCTAACACATATGACTAATTTTTCAAAAATTCTATGCCTTTAGCCATTTTTTCAATGATTGGATGACAAAAAAAATGATATTATTGAAAAAATAGTTACTTTTAAAAATTTGCATTTTTCTGAATATTTATGCGCTGTAATATTTACGAAAGTTATGGTGAAAATGTCAAAATTTCGGTTATTTTTTAATTAATTATAATGACAAAAAATCGCTTTGATGTGCAAATTTCCACCTTCGAAAGAATATCTGTGCTATTTTTAAAAACTTTTAGTCAGGTGATCTGTATAGTAGATGCCAACGAATACACACCAACAAACATTCAGATTTATTATTAATATAGTTTAATAATAAATTTATATAAAACGGTTTTTAAAATCAACTTTTATTGATAAACTTATTAATCAAACTTTGTATGTTTATTGCCTAATTTATAATCTTTGTGTCATTTTTTTAGAATCTCTACAAACTAGTACTAGTACTAGCATGATCAATATGATTTAATTAATAATTAGTTGATGGCGAAGTTTTAAGGATATTAAAATAGTGAACTGTCATCTATGTCTCCAAAAGAAATGCAAATATGGATCAGTTTCCTTTGAAATTCCCACAGGAAAGCAATCTACACCCATCCTTTTTCATTTACTTAAAGTTAAACAGATTTCACATTCAGAGGATACTTAATACAAGATTATTTTGGTCAACGGAAGTCGTTAGAATTTTTTTTTCATCATGGCAGCCTGCCTTTTGTACTAGAGCATGATGGCTAATCATAGCATGAACACAAGTATAAAAAATTTTTTCAACAGGCATGCATACTTTGTCCAAGGTAATTCGTGAGGTAATAACGGAAAGTTCGCTTTCAACATTTTACAATGTTCACTTTCTCTACTACTCTACTACTACAACTATATTTTAAAGAATATTTCTAAGAGGAATGAATGAGCAATGCCCAAAGTCAATGTAATTAACTTCTTAAAATGTGAAAAGGAATTTGGAAAAATTTAATCATAGAAATACTTCCTTCATAATTACTTAAAATCAAATAAAAGGAATTTATTGGAGGTAGAACAGTGAAAGATTTCCTTGAAAAAATAAACTGTTATAAAATAAAAATATATTTTCATTCCAGCAGCTCCTCCCCGCTTTTACATCACCTCTATACTAACAAGATATTGATTATAAAATGCATCATAAATAATATTTTAATGTAAAAAGCTTTGGTAGAAAATATTGGCGTATAAAAACCGTTTGTTTAAACATTCCTTTTTGTTACATGTGAAATAATCTTAGAAAAATTAATACATTTTTGTAGGTGCCAAACCGATTTAGAAATATTTAATGTTTCAGGCATATATTATATATTTAGCATCTAAATATACTTTATCAGAATTCTTATGTATACTAATGTCTCTGTAACCATGGTTCAGCCTGCGTTTATTTCTTTTATTTATAAATGTAAGAAAAAGCAAAATGCATATTTTTTTTTACGTAGCACGATGTTCAAATTCTTATATTTAACTCCTTAAGAGGTTTTTATAATCATGAGCCCTAATTCTTTAATATAAATAAATTAATAAATTTTTATTTAGGATTTCGGATAAACAAAGGCTTTAAATTTTATCCCTTGTTACATATAAGTAAAGCTAATTCCAAGTTCCCGCTCTAGAATTTGGCATCATATATTTGGTTGTAGGGGAGAATTTAAAGTGTCTTACTTGATATTAGTAGTTTTAAGAGATTAAATGAATGAGTGTGATGAAACAGTAAAATAGGTTTAATTTTTCAATGGAAAAAGGCATTGTTACAAACTGTATTTAAATTAATACTGAATAATTAATTAAAGGTACAAAAATAGCTGTACAGAAATTTATGTCACAGAAAACCTAATTTTTTTTTATATTTCAAAAGTATGTAAAAATAATTTTTATGCAATTTTATGCTATTATGGAAAAGCTTAAAATCGTTATATTCCCTAACCTCTTTCCATTTTTAAAAGTGCCTGGAAATTTTTAATAGCATAGTTGTTTCTTTTACGTGCTAAGGAACATGTGTGTCAAATTCTGTTCAATTTTTTCAAAGGGTGTGAGTGTGGAATTTCGCACAATAAGCAAATAAACAAACTAACATTCAATTTTATACATAGAGATTATTAGCTGATATATATGAAATTAACTGTTAATAATATGTGTCTGTAAATATGTTACTAAAGTGAAAATCGCTTTTGGCGTGTGTAAAAGGTAGATTCTTTCAAAATTCATGATGTAAGAAATCATTGCTATCTATCTTAATTGCAATTTCTTTCAGGTTTAAAGAATATCATTAGACATTCGGTACCTCAATAGTTAGCATTTTTTTCTTTTAAAATAAATTTAATAAAAAGAGATAATTTGTCTGAATACAAATAAAACTTCTGGGTAATATTTTTTTTCCTGTTTTCCTTTTTTTGCGATTTAAAATTTGGAATTAGGAATAGCAAGATGTATATCGCTTATCTTTCAAAGATTTTGCTTTAAATTCATTCAGAAGTCAATCATTTGAGTGATATTCTGACAGAAAGTAGAGAAAATTTCATTAGAATTGTAGATGTGTCTCTGACAGTCAAATGAAATTTGTTTTCGATAAACAAAATAGAAGTAAAATTTTTGTGTCAGAAAATCCCTTTTAGTACTCTACTGCTAAAAATTTTCCCAAGTTAAATTATTGAGCGAATAGATAGAGTATATCAAATTTCATTACCTTCTGGGAGCTGTTCTAGTTATATTTCTGCTAGCATTTCCACCTCTCAAACACCTCTTAAAATGTATATTTTGGGCTCTTTATTATTTGAATTGTCAAATGAGGAACTTTAGTGTACTTCAAAATTGGCATAGAGAATATGAGTAGAAAGATATCAAAATTTCTTTCTGATTTTATTTAAATTATTATAAAAATTGAATTTTGCTGAAAAATCAAATAAAGACATTTGGCATTTTTCAATTTTTATTTCACATCAAATTGACATTGAAACATCAATATAAGTGTAATATATATCACACAGAATATACATTGAAAGATACAAGTGAAGGATCCAATGACAATGAAACAGATCCGCTACATTTAGCTATCAGAAACTTATGTATTCATCTAAATCATTCAATGAACAAATATAGAATATTTAGATATCATATCATTAAGAAAACGTTATTTATGCACTGAATATAGTGAAGAAGTTTAAGAAATTTTCCCTACCCTATTTAATTCATAATTTACTCATACAGTAAGAAATTTTATGCATTAAGTAATCTAATATTGAAAAGCGAATACTGAATATATAAATATGCGAAGCTCATTTGCTTGTATAAAATTAAAATTACACTCATAATCGTGTTTGGAATATAATAAATGTATAAAAACTCAAATAGAGCAATGCAGAATATAAACGTATTTATACATTTTAATAATACTTAATATATTATTATAAGATGGCATGATATGGATATTAATATAGGATAACACTGTTTCAATTTTATCTGCACATCTACCATATAAAAGATATTCATCATGAATACCTTAAACATTCTATTTCATATTTTAATTAAGAAAAATGAAATCATTTCTTGTTACAGACATATATTTCTGAAATATTCTAATAAAACATGAACATAAATACAACATGAGTTATGAGTCCTTTTCTAATCATTTTTAATACAACTTCGTTCTATTGTAACAATAAAAACTGTATATATTACATATGAACAGTGAGGCTCCATGATAATCTGATATTCATAAAACAGTGTTATTAAAAATCATATTTAATAGTTATCTAACTAATATATATATATATATATATGTGTGTGTGTGTTCTCTATCACAACAACAATAAAATACAACCATGCCTTACAACACAAATTTTATTCAAATTCTAATTGCTGGAAAAAATTATTCTATGAAAAATTCCCTAAAAATTCTAGAACATTTTAAAAGCAAAGCACTAAACAATGATGTTAATTTTTAAAAAACGCCCAAAGATATTGTACAATGCCTTTCGATATTGTGCAATTTGTACGTTTTCCGCATCACATCATAGTGTTGTCTAATACTGTGCAATTATTATTCAGCACATTGTAATACCGATTCTTTCAAAAAAAAAAATATTTTGTTCTACTTTGAAATTGTTATTACTTTTAATCAACTTTAACTTGTTATTTTTAACTCGCTAACTCTAATTTAGTATAATTATCTATTTAGAAAGTCTTTTTTTAAAAATGAATATATATTGTTTAAATTTTTCATTCTATTTTGATTCTCAAAAATTTCAAAAAGAAGTAGTTGTGCATCTGAAAATTTTGTCTTTCAGATTCGATCATTCCTCGCGTACTACTCTGTTATTTTCAAACAATTTTACAGATTTGAAAGAAATTGTTTTTTACTTCCCTGATAAAAGAGCTTACTGGAGTTATATTTTACAAAACGAGTGTAAATATTGAAATAGTTTATATTATTTATTATCAAGGCAGAAACTGCCTGAAACTTACTTTAAATTGAAACCTTTTGCGTTGAGGTAAAAAATCTAGAGTGCTTTGAAAAATGAAATTTTTTTATCATAAGTTCTGCAATTGATATATTTATATTTTGGAGGTATTAAACTTTATATTCATGAATCCGTAGAAAATTAGCAAAAATATATCATTAAATCTAAAATGTGTTCAATTTCTTTCCGAAGATTCGAGTTACTGTATTTGAAAATTTCTGCACAAGAAAAATGGGTTCATTGATGTGGTGCATATTTGAACTAATCGAGGTGCTGTGATGTTAGAAGACTTTGAGCCTCGAAATAAATAACATTATGTTATTTTATTTGACTTGAGCACTATATTTCACTATGCCCAAATGGCGCCATAATACATATCTGTAATGTGTATTTTACGTAAGATAATATATAAAAATTCTCGAATGTACATGTGTCATGATATCGTAAGTAAGTGAATAATACAAAGACATATAATCTCTAAAAGTAAGCTTGGAAGCTTAATGCTTAATGAAGCTTTGTAAATGAGACTGTGAGTCTAGACAATAAGATAAAAAAAGCTAGCTCCACTTTTTTGGGACATTGTATACAATGTCTATTATATAGATATCAAAACAAAATCAATTAATAGAAACGGTAATAGCCACAGTTGTGATATCAAATGATCTGCCAAGAGGCATAAGGTTATAAAGTAACAAATTTGTACGATATCAAAATTCTACTGCAATTTTACGTCAGTGTAAGAGTTTGAGCATCACGCTAAGAAAATAAAAGAATTTTTTTGGTTTTTAGGAAAAACCTAGTTATGCTGCAATAGCTATATCTGAAATAGTACTGCTTTTGAACAAATTTGAGTAATAGCAATAGCAAATAGAGAAGAAAGAACTAAGCAAATTTATTCTGGCGCCAGATGACAACTTTGAAGGTAGTATGGTCACACATCGCTGAGTAAAATAGTGTATGCTTTTAATTATCATGCAACGTTGGTCGGAATAACATTCAGCTCTTCGCTGAATGAGTAAAAGATGTATATCACACTGTTCTAACTCATCTGTCTTCAAATTCTTGAATATTTTCACACTGGAAAAAAAAGGGAAAAACTCCTAAACGCTGGAAAATATTAAAGTGTATCCCATAATTCAGGTCTAATGCTTCTATTGGCAATAAGGAACTTCTAGGTCACCACCAAATTATGTGAATACCAGAAAATGTACGCAAAATGCGTAAGCCTCATTGTAATTAGGAATAGGCTTAAGATGATTTCTTCAAAAAAATAATAATAAAACTTCAATTCTTCAAATAAAACTAATTTGCAAATGCTATGTGTTTATGTTCCAAAAAACTTGTGACATTTTTTTTTTTTTTTACAATTAGTACTTTAATTACTCTAACTGTTGCTTATACAACTCATTTTCAAATCTTTAGCCGACTTACTGTTCCTGTATTATTTTGTCAGTGGTACAGAAATTCTTAGCTCAAATTACTATTAATTTAGCATCACTGCCAATTAAAGAAAACACAAAAAAATTGATTACAGGCTATGTCAATTACTGATTATTATTTTTATTTAATGCCAGTTTTTGTTATTAAAATATTTTTTTGCGTCATTTCCATAGTTTAAAATGTTTACTAAATAAATTAAACATTTTAAGTTATGAAAAAATATGATATAGCAAGATTTCTTTTTTATCAATCACAGCTATAAAAATCTACTTGAATAAGAGTAGGGAATATTTAAATTTGTTTAAAATTTAATATTAATTTTAAGCTTTCAACTATAATTAGCTAATTAAAAGGCTTTAATTTTTTTAATTTTTTCTCAGTAAGTTCGTCATATTTATATCAAAAATGTAGTCAGTAAATTATTTTTTGATTTATTTCGTATTCAAAATTATTTTTATGCTAATATGCATCATTGCTTAGTGTAATGTTACAAAAAAATTTTCAAAGATATTTTAAAATATTTATGATAAAATATTTCAACTACATCAAATTATCAAATAGATATATCAAATTATTATAAATGGTACATTAAATAAAAAAAATTTAACGTCTTTTCAATAACATTATACAGTTGAAATACGAAGAAGGTTTTTAAAAATTATTTTGATATATTAACTGCGCTCAGAAGACAATAAGCGCTAATATATGAAGTACAAGCTTCTACAACATGAAACATCATTATATGAATGACTTGACACTACAACATCAACCACTGATATATGAATGTAACATTAACACAACATCAACCACTGATATATGAATGTAACATTAACACA
>JAPMOR010022568.1:306464-318489 GCA_026543865.1 Argiope aurantia
AACTCCTGGAGATTGCATTGTAGTTCTGTATATTGTGAACAATTGTCCTCAAATATACAGAAATTTAAGCAAATTCAATTTCTATATAGCATAACCTCAATATATTTGGTTTTCTTCATTCTTGTTTTGGTGCAAACCACTGAGAAGAGTGCGTAACATTCATGCTGAGCAACGAACATTTCATTTTCCTTGGTATTTTTCGAAAAAGATAATTTTTAACTCCCCATTTGATTATGCTTTAAAAAAAAAAGGTTTTTAGGAGCACATGAACAGATTTCCAAAGAAAAAATTTTACCTGGAACAGGTCAAATTGTCCAACGTTCTAGTGCTAGTCCAGAGCTTATTGATAACCCTGAAGTAACAAAAGCCCATCTTCGAGTTTGGTAGAACGAATAAGGTGATAAAATTATAGATGGCGATTATGATGCCTCGTCTGTCGCTTATATCTTTACAGGAATATATAGTGACACTTTCATCATAATTGGTCAAAGTTATTTTTATTGTAGCCTGTAAAAAAAAGTATGCATGTACATTTTAAGATCAATAATAAATAATGAATTTACTGAATGAATATAAAATAAAATAGGACAGAGCAGAATGGGGAAAGATGAGGTAATTGAACTACTGGTTCACTTGATGCACAAAGGGACTGAAAATATTCATATTTAGGATTAAGTATAATTCATATTAATTTTTCATCAATAGATTTTAATACTTGTTCTCTAAAAGTAATTTTAATATAAAGAAATAAAAGATATCGATACAGGGTGGTTATAATTAAATTGTCCCTATGAAGAGAGCATTGAACAGCGCAAACAGTTGAACGGATTGCAACAAAATTTGGTATATAGACTATACTCGAGTTGCGCTCACGGAATTTCGAAAAAAATAGTTCCAAAATATCCACCAGAAGGCGTCTTTTCTGGAAAAAATATTAAATTTAACACAATAAACGAACAAAACGGAATATAGAAACAATATTAACATTTATTGACTAGTTTCTGATCACCTTGTCATCGAACCACATTAAGTAAAGGTAAGGAAAAAATAGGCGTACGCTGCTTGAGAAAAAAAACACAGTTTAGTTTGCAGAAACAACAGATTAGGGCGAAACAGCACAAGAGGAGCAGTTGTTAATCGTGTTCAGGACTATGTAGGGACATGTGACCACCTTTATTTACCTGGAAAATTTCAAGTCGCTGGTCAAGCCAAGTATATATATATATTCCCCCCCTCAAACAGCTTACTGTTATTCTTTCCTCACCTTTACTTAATGTGATTCAATGACAAAATCATCAAAAACTAATAAATAAATGTTAATATTGTTTCTTTCTGTTTTGGTCGTTTAAAATTTAATATTTTTTTCGGAAAAAGCGCCTTCTGGTGGACTTTTTGGAACTTTTTTTTTTTTTCGAAATTCCGTGAACGCATCTCGCGTATAGTCTATATACCGAATTTCGTTGCAATCCGTTCACCTGTTTGCGTTGTAGGATGCGGTTTATAGGGGAAGTTTAATTATAACCACCCTGTATATATCAACACCCACGAAGACGATTTAATTAATTTTCAAATTACAAAGCTTACATAAACAAATTTTACAAGTTTATTTAATCAGTCAGTTTATTAGATACAAAATGAGCCCAAGCGACTACAGGCTAAATCAGATATTTCATTGCTTCATTGCTTATTTTAAAATTAATGAAAACATTATAAAAAAATTTGAAATGCTCTTAAGTTTCTCAGTAAAATAGCTTTATTTATCTTTATAAAGTTTCTTCTAAGAAATACTTAATATGCTTAAATTCAACTTAAAATAACATTTTTAAGTTTAACAATAACAATTGAAATGAATTTTTTTATATAAATTTTTGAACAAATATATGAACAATTGTTTTATATAAATAAGGAAAGATGAAAAAGAAATTGTTTATTTCAAATCAAGTGGATTTTTAAAATTGGGTTATTTTTCATCTCTCTCTCTCTCTCTCTCTCTCTCTTTTTCAATACATGATTATTTCAGTGGTAATTCCATTCCATTTGAATTGCTTACTTCGTTGAAAATTGCCAGAGCGCAAACAAATGTAAACTCTTTTTCTTCAAAGGTAAAAGGAAAAGGGAAATTTCACTATGAGAATGAAAGAAAATAGAAGAGAGTTCTAGTGAAGAGAGTTTCGAACTTCTACTAGGCAATATCAGCTATCAGCCGGTGTGAATACTCTACAAAAAAAAAAAATTCTCGAATATTCTTTAATAAAGTTGTTAACCCCTACCACCCTTCCTCCCGCAACACTTTGTTGGCCTTGTGTAAGATCTAGAATACCTTACATGACACTGGCAAACTATAGTTACGAAATACAGATATTTGTTGTGAATATATCATCTTTTTATTGAGTCTATCGGGCGAATATATATTTGAACATCCTTTGTCCAACCGATTGAAACTAAGATTTGACACGGTATTACATAGCTGTAGTCAAATCATATACCGAATTTCACTGATTTAAGTCATTGCATTTACATGCATGCAAAATTACAGGCCAGCAAACGGCCAAGCCTTCTACAGGTTTAGTTTAGAATTTGATAAACATCCACATTTCAGATACTCAACCTGCTTACCAAAATTTATCTGTATAGCGCTTATAGAGTTCATTTATACTTGAACAGCTATCCAAACAGATTTCCTTTCAATTGATTTTGTTCATTGATAAAAGCGCTGAGTAGAGACCACATACTAAATTTCCTCCGTCCAGCTCAAAGCTGTTTCGAGTTATCATATTCGCAGATAAATAAACAGAGAGAAGTAATGTCAAAAATGTGTTTTTCAAATGCAGGAAGTCCGATCTCGAGATTCATCAAAATCCCGTGTTCCAAATTTTTGACGATTACAATACCTTCTCTGTACTTCGTACAGGAGAAAGTAAGAAGCTGTGAATGCAAAAGTTGTTTGCAATGATGAGGTTAATATGATATGCCTAAATTTAATTTTCTTTCTATCTTCAATAATAACAGAATTACGCAGAGATAAAATTGTACTCTTAACTATTTCCCTTTCCCTTAGATCTGGATGGCTTGGATACGAATTGGGGCATGACTTATACTTTCTTTACAACGTGTCTCTTGATGATTCAAATTCAGTAAAATAACTTCTGGGATCATGTTTACAAATGAGTATAGGCAAAGCTTTCCATTGATTAACAACTTAAAAATGTGAAAAATCTTTTTTAAAGACGGGGCAGATAATTATAAGTTAAATCATTTTAGAATCTTCATCATCAAAAAGAATTGCTTAAAAAAGGTGCTTTCTGTTAGCTAAAAAGTATTGCCTTTCCTATAACACCATTTTAAAAAATATAAATATGATGCTACCATACTAAATGACGTCTCTAATTCAGAATAATCCAACGCAGATATATGGGTTAAATAAGATATGGCTGTGAAATTCTCCCAAAAATTACAGGCTAGCGTTCTGAAGCTATGAGATAAAGCATAATAATGAAACTAATTTCTTTACCGAATCAAGTTAATTGGACTAACAAAGTTTTGATTGAAACTGTTAGTAGTTATTCAATAGATAGGATGTAACTGCTATAAAACTTTTAGGTTCTATTAATAAATTCAAACCGTCGGTGTTTTTTTTTAAATTTTGACGTATTAATTTAAAAGTTTCTCAATGATTTTATATAATTATTATTATAATTTGAAAAGATTGTTAATTAAATGTATTGACGATTTTTGTCAAATTATTTTTTTTTGTTAGAAAGTTTGATAAGTTATCAACATACAATAAACTTCAAAAAGTTCGCTTATTTTAATGCATGTCGCATTTTTATAGGTATATATTATTTTTTTTTGCTTATTTTTAATAACTGCTTTAATTGTAAGTTATTACATGTTTTATGCTATCAAAACTATTATTTTTGATTAATTTCAAGCTTAAAATAAAAAGAAACTGCTGAATTATTTGAAAAAAAAATGAAATTATTTCTCTTGGAACAAGTTTTTTACTTAATAACAAACTTTAACTCATACAAAATCATATCAATATATAAAATTTTATCTTAGCAATAAATAAAAAGTTGACACTCATAGAATATTTATTAAATCAACTATGGTAATAAAATCTTATTCAATGGAATTACCTCATTTCGAACTACTACCAAATTATTAAAATGAGTACGGTCCATGTGTAATAAAAAAAATATTTTTAATTTAAGAAGGAATTTATTCACCAAGGATTTTATTATCTAATTAGAAGTAACATATCTTTATTCAAAAGAAAATAGACTACATATTGATCATATTGACCTTTTAGGTTTCAAAAGAAACCAGAAGGAATGGTTTTCCCGAAACTTTCTCGCATACTCACTAACAAATGTGAATTATTAACCGGATGTCAGGAGTGATCTCTCCGAAACTCTCTCACATATAAACTAACAAATATGATTATTAACCGGCTGCCATCAGTCAACAATGTCTATGAGAGTGCGATTTTTGAAGAATTTTCTTTGGCCATTAGTCATTGGGATAAGCTTAATACCAAAAAAACTAGAAAACCGAATACATATATTGGATATATTTATTCTGAATAATTAAAAATAAAAAGTGGCATAGAAAGACAATTGCCATAAAAAATCACATATCAAACTTCATATATTTAAGTCACTGCATTTCTGAGTTATTGCTCTTTCATGCTTATGGAAGTATTGACTAAAAGATGGTCAACTTCTTGATGGATTTCATTGGTTCCAGATCTTAAATATTTCAACATTTAAATCTGTGAACCAAATTTTATCCTTCTAGCTCTCTTCGCTTTGAAGTTATCCTATTTGGACACAAAGGCATTCCTTTGAATGCATTTCGTTGAAAATTTAATAGAAATCTACAAATGTCGTGAAAACAAATTTCATCCATCTAGCTCAAAACAGTTTTGAGCTATCACAGACAGACAGATGTCGTTCCAAAAATCGATT
Organism: Argiope aurantia; assembly: GCA_026543865.1. NCBI lineage: Eukaryota > Metazoa > Arthropoda > Arachnida > Araneae > Araneidae > Argiope > Argiope aurantia. Next base: position 311,435 of record JAPMOR010022568.1, read on the forward strand.
TTTAGGAATCAGGGAGGTCTGAAACTTCAAAGATTCATCAAAATTTCTCAAAACCACAAAACAATTTACATGTCGGCGTCCTGGCATAGGGGTAGAGTGTCTTCCTCGTGATCTCGGTGTCCCGGTTCGGGCATGGTTGTTCATTCTCTGTGTTGTTGTTGTTTTTAATGTTACTTGTCATAGACAAGGCCACTGACTTTAGCAGTCAGCAATTTTAAACCTAGGGTACGTCTCTTCTTTTTATTTTTCAGTAGCGCCATCTAGGGCTAAGAGTACGACTTAGCTACACACACGCCACAACCTTTTTTACGGGACGAACTTCATTCATGCATTTCATTCACAGATCGTAATTCAAACCTGAATCAGAGAACGATCACCCCTGATTCAGTACCCCCAGTGGTATTACTCTCGATATGGAGAACTTCGTGACCACAAAAGACTTATACGTGCGCCAGTCACCACACAAACACACAAGGAGCCTTTGGCCAGCGAGGTTCAAACTCGCAACCTAAGGGACGTGAATCCAACGCCCTACCAATCAGACTATACCAACCCACTTCTGCATTTTATCTGTGAGGTGTGTGAATGTATCCCCCTGTAAAAAGAGATTGCGCAAGCGAATGTGACGCATGAAGTAGCTAAGTCGTACTCTTGGCCTTTGTTGGTGCTACTGAAAAAACAAGACGCTCATTCGGCTTAATTAACTGACAGATAACTGTCAGCGGGCTTGTAAAATGCCATGAGTCACAGCACAACAACAATTTACATTTTACAATTAAATTTACAATTCTCCGATTATTCATATAAGCTTTTTAAATATAAACTATCTCTCTTCAAATATGTTAACTTTATTGACTTTAGCATCAAACATGAATAATCCATCCGCAATTCAATTTCCTTTTTAATTTTATTCATAATTGTCAGAAAACAAATGACATTAGATTTTTACATGTGAAATTTTTTTAAACTTACCTTGGTAAAAATTACTGGAGTGGCGAGCAGGAATGCTGTTGCCCAAACTGAAAAAAGGAGTCTTCTGCTTCTCCTTCTTGTACATATCGATCGTGCACTAATCGGGTGAATAATGACAATGTATCTGAAAAAGAGAATTTTATATAGAAGGGTACCGCACGATTGTTATTACTTCAAAAAGAAATTAAAATTTCAGGACTATGATTCGTATTTGATTCTACCACAATAAGGAACGATATTTTTTCAGGGTGACAATCGCATAAATCTATCAGTCTGTTCATTGAAAATATATGAAAAATAATAGAAAAAGTTGTCTTCAGTTCTACAGAAAGGCATTTCAAGGGGTGGAGCAGTCTCTGCCCCACTATTTTTAATAAAAGTGTTTTACCACAAAAATTATTTTAATAGATATTTGAATGTTTTTATTTTAAAAGATGTTTTAGTACCATTTAAAATTATTTAGGATAACTTAAAAAGTAATCTTAAACTCAAGCTTTTTCAGAAGATAAAATTGTGTTATATCTATACTGCAAGAAAAGGATTTTCTAAGTAAAAAGAAATCTTTCAAGATTCTGTGCATTCAAAATAAATTTACGTATCAAAAATTAGTTAACTTATCTATTATTGAAATCCAGAATGATAAGATTAAAATGTTACATCTTCCTCAGATGCTTGTGGGTCAAAAGGGGGCAATATATGAATTGGTGGATTAGATGCTTTTTGTTTCCATTGAATATTATTATTTAGATTAATTTATTCGCGTGTTTTTTAATAGGTTTCTGTATTTTGCCATTAGCTAGTACTTTAAAATGAATAGATTCACAAGTAAATGAGATATATTTCATAGCACAGGACTATAAAAATATTTAACAAGAAAAAAGTGCATCCTTATTTGTAAAAAATGTCACATACCTGAATTTATTTTGAGCGGACCTACTAACACAGAGATATTTCTATTTTTTGAACTTCATAACTTATGTAAAAATACATTTTTAACTTTTCATTCTTTTTATGAACAAAATACAGTATGTTTTCTCGGAATTTCCGAATGTCCCTTTCAGTTTACCATTCTCTCCTGCTTTTGAAATCTTACCCCATATTCCCCTGAGACATTTTCTATAGTGTATAGTATATGTGGTTACAGAATGCATTCTAGGAAATTCCATATTGCTTTTCTTTTAAGAATAATTTTCAACTAAACGGGGGTGGGGGTGGGATCAGAGATATTCTCCGCTTAACTTAGTGTTCACTAATATGCTTTATTGTCTGTTTTCTTAATCGGAACAGAGCAATTATTAACACATGCACTGACTAAGAATTTATGTTATTCCATTAAGGAAAAAAACCCTGGATATAGTAAAATTTTATTAATATAATGGGGTCAACAGCTTTAATTTTCAACTATTAAAAAAGATAAGGTCCATCAAAATACTCTAGTATAGTGTTAGATTTGAGAGCTGATAATCAGAAAATATTTCTGTTTTTATCACTGGTACATATAAGTATGTTCTAGAAATTTTATGAAAATTAGATAATGAACTAATTTTTGTTAGCGACCGATTTACAAGCGGTAAAATGAATCGATGACAGGTTTCGAAGAATACTCAAATCTATTGAGGGGATATGAGGCCCATGACATTCCACGCCCTAGTTAGAAAGCGAAAAGAGAGAAAAATTCTTCAGGTATAAAATATTTTATTCCTGATGATGCAACTTCAACTTTGCATTTTTTATGATGAAAAAACTTGTTTTAACATAGTGCTAATCAAAAGATTGAAACTTAATAATTTAAAACTTGTGAATGTTTCATTAATATTTTTTTATAATCATCATTATTTCAAGCCAAAATTGAAATTAAATAATTAGTCAATTGAAAAGTTGAAATTACAAAATTAGTTAATTGAAAAATTTAAATTACATAATTGAATTTACATAATTAGTTGATAAATCATTGAAGGTTAGCATAAGGGAAAAAAGCCTAATAGGAAACAGCAAGATTTTAATTCAAGAATTAAAATCTGGTCTCATTATATTATTAAAATTCATAAAAGTAAAATCATTTTTTTAATTTAAATTTTTTATTCAAATTCATTTATATAATAATTTTTCAAATATATAATATAATTCAAATATATAATAATTTTTAATATTGAAAAATTCTGTAACTATTTATTTTTCAACACATTGGCAGATTCAATGGCAGCGATTTCAAATAATATTGGTAAGATATAAATCAAAAACTTTATCTTTTGTAGGTTAAGAGTAAATATTTGGAGAATTTTAACCGTTTTCCAAACTGTTCCGACAACTTATAAACGTACAATCCCAATTTTTTTTAGTAAATTAAGGAGGTTTTGCAACACTTCATTCAGATATTTTTAAATGTATCTAAAAAAAAAAATTCTTGCTTTTGAAAGCATAAAAATCAAACTTTAATACTGGCAATTCATTAATTAAACTTATATCTATTTAAAAAGGCCACACACTCAAAGTTGTGGTCTTTTAGGAGTACTAGGAGGTGCGGATAGCTATTGAAAACAATGTTTGATACTGCCTTATAAGGTCAATGGATTCTAGCCAATTTTCAATACGAATATAAAATAATTGTAATTAAAAACATTTGTAAAAAGCATATTTATTAGTAAATTAAGAAATATTCAATTTATTTACATTTTTATTAACTTTTAAATCATTAAATATTATTACTACGTACAATAAGGAATCTTAGAATGAATTTATTTTTTGAATTCCTTAAAAGGTACCATTCAAATGCAATGATATAGCGAAGGTAAATGGCACCTGAAGTATGACATGATTTTTGCATCTCCTACCATCATCATTCGTTTAATAAAGTAAATAGCGTCTGGGACATAGTATTATTATTATTATTTGTTCTTTATCGAATATAAATTTAATTACAGGTAAAACTGAACTAATGTTTTATCACCATGGTGTAACTCTAAGACTGGCTCTCTAAGACCATTCATGTTCCCCTGCCGCTAGTTGACTGCTCATATGGAATAAAAATCTAAATAAATTGATAGATCAATTCATTTCTGTTGAGTTATACAATTTCAAAACTCTACCACATCAAGAAATGACTGAAAATTCCATGATAAAGAAAGACATTCCATTTACTACACCCACTGAGAATCTATTACAAAGTATATTAATCTTATTATCAAGTATAAAAATCTTAAATTTTCTGATAAAAAATAAGGTTATACCGATACATAGTTCAATTAGCAATTTTAAAGACATGAAAAAATCTTGAATTTACTGATCAAAAAATAAACCGATACCGATAAATAGTTCAATTAGCAATTTTAAAAACGTGAAAAAATCTTAAATTTACGGATTAAAAAATAAACCGATACTTGATTTTATTTTGTGGAAGTTCGAGTGCATTTTTTGTAGCACTCTAGCGCAAGGACATATTAGAAGGTTTCGGTATAATCACTTACAGACCGGCCTTACACACATTGGACCCAAATGTGGAACTGGCAATCTCTCATGTGATATTAATTGCAATTTACTGACCATACACCACTGAAACAGCATCCCCTGAAGCTGAAACGCTACAGTAAAGACCAAGCGAAAAGTTAACTGCCGTAGCGCCAAATATTTTGTTACGTGTAGTTTTTTTTAATAATTATTTGTTTAGTTAGATTAACGTCCCATTTTAGAGCCATACTAGGGCTATTTTGGGACGGGCTTCGTAATTTCGAACTGCGATCAAATGACGAGGACGAAGCCTAAGCTACTCCTCTCTCCGAATTTCCACAGCAGCAGGAAGACATTCGACCCTGACTTATTTTGTGTGCACCAGACCTGCGCCCACAACTGTTCTTCAGCGGAAGCGGGTCACGAACCTAAACCTCTCCTGCTTCGAAACCGACACCTTATCACCAGGCCACCGCAGTCCAATAATTTTGCTGCATCTCTCTCACAAAACAAAAAAAGAAAGGATCAAGTGAATTTAATATCTTTTTCACTTTACTGTTTAGTACATAATTTATGCAGTTTTCATGAAAGAGAAATGCTAATTTAAAAAGACATTTAAAAAAATTATTGCAAAAAAAGCCTACATCAACTATTCTTTCATACTGTTATTTTGGCATAAAGGATATATAAAATATTTTTAAAAATGAAATCAATATATAATTTAAAATTAAAACATTTAATATAATTGAATCGCTATGAAATTTAAATTACGTGTATTGTATAGTTGAATTATGAAATATGCGTTGAATATGCGTTGATTTCTGAGTAAAACACAGTTCTAAATAAGTTAATTTATGATAACACCGAGAGTTATGAAGCGCCATATGTAGACTAAACAGTATCATTTTCCCAGAACGCATTAAAATCCAATTTCTATTCACGGAATTCAAAGAAAAAGAGGATAAAAAATGTCCAAGAAATCAAATAACGCTTGATTTGAAAGTATATTTTTACTATAGAGAATATCAGTTATTGGTATTTGAAATAATTCCTCTCGTCAAGCTCAAAGAAAAAGGAAGATTACTTATCATCTAACATACTATTTTCAATTTTTTTTCAATCCTTAAACAAAAACCAATGGGAATGTTCTTTCCGAAATATTCTCGCATACCATCCAATTAATTTTCTTCTGTCTGCCCCCCTTAAAATTTTAGGCCATGGACAAGGTTATGACTGCCTTGCATGCGTTCACCAACTCTATGCAAAATACCTGCAAATTACAGATCTGATTGTAGTAAAAAAATACAAATCTTTGGCATGAATCTAGCATTTTTACTGAATCCCTTTTGATGTTGGTTTGGTTTGGCGCTGTTTATTGGCACAAAAGCCATATATGGCCATACTGCGCCATGAATCTCTTTTGAAAATACATGTTTTGGACGCTTTTTTTTTCCAGACCGATTTACACCAAAATTTGACATGAAACTACAAATATAGAGACAAATTTCATTTATTTAAGGCATTGTGTGGATGAATTATCGTGTTTACATGCATGAGAAAATGTAATAACCGAAAGGTGATCACATGGTTGACAAATTTGGTTCAAAATTTGATACAATTCTCGATTTTAGATACTAAACTTGTGTACTAAATGTTATTAACATAGCTCTTTGCATTTTGTAATCATTGAACCTATTTGTGCTCAAACAGCCAGATAAACAGACTTCCTCTGAAACGATTTGTAGAAGTTTTTTTTTTTTTTTTTTCTAAACGGTCAACATAAATTTTTGATGTTAAAAACAGTTAAAATGACGGGTTTGAAAATCACATTTTAGCCTCTAACTTCGTAACAATTGCAACTACCGAAAAAACTTTAAATACAAAAGTTGTTCGTCTTAATGAGGCGCTAATTTGGCGAATTTAGTTTATATTTTTATCTTCAGTATTAAAGAAGTTTGGCGATAAATATTGCCCTCCGTTTTTTGCCGTAATATGCCATTTGAAAAAACAAAGAATTGTCCCAATTGTTATATTAAAATTCTGGTTGCTATTAACTTCTAACCTTAAGAGGCATAATAATTCATTGTTTTTATGTTCAATACGTTTATTCTTTTGGTATTAAATAAGTTTTGAGAGTGATCTATTGAAAACGAAACATTTCTAAGTTCCTATTTTGTGTCAGTTTTATATTTTGTTTGTAATTACATAGTAAAATAATTTTATCTTAGAACGTAAATTTTATTATAAATCTCCTATTTGAGTGTTTAACAGTTTAACTGAGTGAAAAGTTACCAACAAATTTCTATAGCAACTACAAATTTTTTCATTCAAAAAAGGTATGAATCGTGTCAATAACTTTGGCTTTTTATATTGCTTTTTCCATGGGAATATGATCTTACAAATATATTTTGATGATTTTATTATTCTGTGACTGGATTGTAAATGAATATAATTATACAGAAGGAGATTGTTTTTCTGTTGATGAAAATTAAATTCAGCACAAAATGAATTATTCCATGTGCTTTTTTTCTCTGTTTAAAAAAAAGGTTAAATTTTTCATAGCCGTGAATTCTATTGAATGTATTTTTATTAATATATATATATATATATATATATATATATATATATATATATATATA
>JAPMOR010022575.1:0-26762 GCA_026543865.1 Argiope aurantia
TTCCATGATAGGTCCTTTTATTTTTAATGAAAATCATTTTTGGTTTTCTCCTTTCAAAAGCATGAGTACAAATTCCAAGAGATCAATCATTCAGAATACTGTTGATCTTTTCGGATTAAAAAAGATTTCAAAGAATCAAAGTATGGTTATCTTTTTGGCTTATTTACTTCTAGTGTTTCTATTTTTCTAATCTTCTACCTCTAGCTCCCCCATGATGGTTATGATGTAACATGAATAAACTTATATAAATTCGTAGAATTTCTAAACAGAAGCGGAAGGGAAAGGATGGTAAAAAGACCCAGTGCATTTGTAGATGGTTTAAGAACATATAAATTCTCATAAGCCATCAAATATAATATATATATTATTACTAATTTTCAAATATTTTTACACTGCTGAAAGAAGTAACTAAGCCTGAAAAAGATTTCTGGCTTATTTACTACCAGTTTGGTATCATTGTTTTTCCTGCATATATACTTTCTTGCTCTTGGGCATTGTTTGGAGACTTTGTATATCTAATTAAATCTTAAACTATTAAATTATTGAAATGAATTTGTTAATACATATAAAATAATTCAAAAGTCTGGGTAATTAAGTTCATATCTATAATAATATGCATAATTATTTCATGTTTACATTAAATATGTCCATTAAAATTTACAGTTGATTGCATTTAATATTATATCTAGCACTGTAATGCACTTATGAAATATAAAGGTATGTAGTTACCCAAAAACTTAAGGATGAATTAAAATTAACACATTATTAATTGGTCTATGACATATAAAATAGTAATTCATTATAATTTAGTAAAAATTATTTTTTACTTATAAAAAAAGTGTACATTACTTCCAGGAACATTTTGAAATATTATAAATTCCCCTTCCTTAGTTTTAACAATGTGAAAGTTTTGATGATTGAGTTAAAATAAGTTTATACTCAAAAGAAGTGAAACATCGAAGGTTTTTTTTTTGTTTGTTTGTTTGTCACTGAAGTTCTGAGATATGAAAGCTAAAAGGTCTTTCATAGTGAACACTTGTTGTTGCTATTACCATATGTGTCAGTAGAGCTGCTTTATATAATTTAAAGAAGTAAATTTCAGAATTCGTATGTGTAGTAAAACTATCTGGTTGCTATTTGTTATCATATCTATGCCAACTTCAATCACAGTATAGTATTTTTGTTGTTTATAATTTCCATGATAGGTCCTTTTATTTTTAATGAAAATCATTTTTGGTTTTCTCCTTTCAAAAGCATGAGTACAAATTCCAAGAGATCAATCATTCAGAATGCTGCTGGATCTTTTCGGATTAAAAAAGAATTCAAAGAGTTTGGCACCACAGTTTTTTCCTGTCTTCTATTGATGTACTGAATAAGAAAAACTGGGAAATTTAGTTTTATTTTGAGTATTTTCTATTCATTATTTTGCCTTGAGATGTACATTTATTTGTATCAATTATAAATATATTTACTAATATTCATGATTCAATTTTTAGGAACATTGTTTTGGATAATATATTTTATTTTCCAGCTATTAAAAATCGAATCTTTTTTTAAAACACATTTCATGCTCCTACTGAAATTTTTTTTAATTTTTACAATCTCCAGTGATATTCTCATATTCATATTCTTATATTCTTTTCATCATATATTTTCTCATATTCTTTTCACATAAATCTGAAAGAATTAAAATCTCTACTCTTTGCTTTTCAATAACAATAAAGGAATTTATTGAATATGAGTTTTGTTATAATTTTATTCTGTTTAACATATAAAATAACCATAAGCACTGAATCGTAAGCTAATAACCTTAAGTTACTCATAATCCATTATTCCCAATCAGGGAAGCCTGTTGTCAAAATTTTTTAAACTTCTCTCATTTTGCTGAATCTGTTTTAATTTTAAAAATCCTTAAAATAAAGGCTTATTGTAATAATTAAAAGTATTCAAAATAAAAATTCAATAAAATAGAAATAAAAACTTTGTAAATGTAACAAAATGAAATAAATTTTACTTTTAAATGCAAAAAAAAAAAAAAAAAAAAAAAATGATTCTTTAATTTTGTACACCATGGCAACAGCACCCAGGGGCTCTTGCTCTACTTTGCGCATCCGAATTGCACTATTGCTTTCCCTCACTAAAAACACATGCCAGTTATCTCAGCTAATGACCTGCCGAAAAAGAGCCAAATTTGCAATAATCAAGGAGAATTAATTGCTATTCATATTTAAAAGCATAAATCGAAAAGCTTATTTTAAATGAACGACAATGATGCAAGGACGATTCATATGAAGATTTAAGTCAGAGGATGTTTTCTCCATGTTAGTTTAATAACAAATACTTTTTATTTTGTATCTGGGTAAGGTACCTCCCTCCAAATTTCATATTGTAATAAATCCGTCAGTGACCTGGGGGACGTCACCTTTGAATGTACATGTACTATTTCTCAATATCTCATTTGTCCTGAAGTTTCGATTATTCTTTAGTGTTCTCGGGAACAAGGTTTTAAGAGAACATTTGTGATACATTTATAAAATTTGCTTGATTTTTGTGAAGAAATTCAGAACAAAATGGGGTCTGTGCTCTAAATTGCTTAAAGTGTTATTTTGTCTGATGTTGATAGTTCTAGTATATATATATATTTTATTAGCTGTGTGTTTTCATTTTTTATTTTAGTTAAATGGTTGTGCTTTAAATACTAATGAGTTATTATTTCTGTACAGTGTATTATATCATGCTTTGAGCATAGCGATTTTATTTTTAAGTTTACAAGTATTTTCTGCTTTTAAAAAAAATGTAAGTTTTAATTTATATCTCTTGACTCCAACATAGGCTTGTTTATAAAATAGTTAGTTATTTTATTTTAATGAAACGAATTATAACGTATACCCTTAATTCCTTGCCGTAATGCTTGATATAAAATACTTTCCGCCATTTGCGGAACCAATGCTTTTTTCCTATAATGTTGAGATTTAATTTTAATTACAAGTAAGCGAGTTTCTTTGAATAGATCTTTTGTATGGGCTAAATTTCGCTAATAATATATTTTTAATATCTCGAGTTTGAATTGAAAATTTTATTGAAACTATATTAACTAAGATAAAAACAGCAGAAGTGGTTTCCCAAAAAATTTCTCGCATACTTTGTAATAAAATTTTCGTGCCGATGAATGCTTTATATGGCATTGCGTACAATAGTTACGCAACTTTTTTGGCGTGAATTTAGCAGTTTTACTGAATCTGACGTGTCTTTTTCGGCGATTAATCTCTGACATGCCATTAAAAGTATAGAGAAATCAGATTTATGCTTTAGACGCAAATTTCCGCAATCGATTGAAATGAAAATTTTAAATAAAACTGTACTTTTATTCAAAAATTCCATATCGAATTTGATATATTTAAGTCATTGAGACTTTGAGCTATCGTGTTTACATGTTTCTAAAAGTACAGATCAACAGACAGTCAAGCTGTTGTTCGGGATGGCACAATTTTTGTTGAGTGTCTAAATTGTAGCTGTTAAATCTGTGTACCTTATCTTATCCATATAGTTCTCACCGTTTCTTATTTATCATATTAACCCATATTCGAAATGCTGGATAGACGCACTTCCTCGGAACAGATTTTACCCCAAATTTGGTATAAAGACCGCATACCAAATTTCATTCTTCTAGCTAAAAGCGTTTTCAAGTTATCTTTGCGAAAGACATACAGTCCATGAGTTCCGAAAACGTGTTTTTCGAACTCAGGGAAGTGTAAAACGTGGAGATTCGACAAAATCTCGAATTCGAATTTTTTGGCAATTACTATGCTTTCTCTATTCTACGTATACGAGAAAGTAAAAAAGTTGAAACTTTGAAAATTAATATCGTTCACTTAAATTTGGAATACCAACGTTCAGATTTCTCTCTAAAAGAAAAGAAATCTTTAAAGACAAATATAAAATATAATTAGTTAAGTTGAGATTTAAGCTAAATAATCTTGTTACATAATATCAGAACTGCCTTTCGTTCTTAAGACCTAATGAAACGTTATATCTAATGTTGCCAATTGGCAATACAACTAAGAATGTGCATACGTCGAATATTTTATAGTGAAATGATCAAAAACAGGTTGAAATATAATGTGAAATATTTTACTTTTCGAATAAGCATTTCTGATTCATCTTTGAAGAATAAAATATTTATTTGTGCACAAACAAAAAGACATGTAGACAAAGGTGAGAAACAAATAGTTGTTTTCCCCCCTGCAGTACTCTATGTGTATATTGTGAATTCATTTAATATTATTTTCATTTATTGGCAACAACGAGATGAGAGCTGCAATTTCATCTTAGTAGTATATTTCATGAAACAAAATCGTGTACGTTGCTAAAAGACAATTATTAATATTTAAAAATTTATGTTGAATATTTTTGTTGAATTATTACTATTATTGTCTCGTTTGCGTAGTGTTGATAAAGTATAGAAATCATCAAAAAATTCGGACTCGAGATTTTGACAAATCTCCACGTTTCAAACTTCCCTGATTCGAAAAAATGCATTTTTGGAAAAAGGCCGCGTGTTTTTCTGTGACAAAGATATCTCAAAAACGATTTGAGCTAGACGCTTCAAACTTGGTATACGGTCTTTTCACCAAATTTGCAGATTTCTATAAAATTTTGAGTAAAATGACTTCAGAGGAAGATCGTCTGTCCGGCTGTTCGAATATAAGTTAACACGATAGCTACCAATCGAAAACAGTTAGATAAAATTCGATCCTCCGTGTTAACAACTACAGTGTAGACACCTATGAAATTTTGAGTGAAATCCAACTAGGAATTGACCGTCTTTCGATCTGTACTTCTAGAAACATGTAAACACGATTACTGAAAAACGATACGACTTAAATGTATTAATTTTGGTCCTGCATTTTGTAACTTCAAATGCAGTTTTGTGTCAAATTTTGATTTCTATCTGTTGAGAAAAACGTGTCTATAACACAAATGCAGTTTTTTAGAACCATGAACTGCGAGAGAGTGTGCGACAAAGTTTTGGTAACACCTCTTCCCCTTGATTTTTATATTGTCTTTCTCAATAATCTTGTTTTTTGTTTCGTTACAGGTACCAAGCATTATTGAAGACAAATGCAGGCGATAAAAAAAATGTCTCTCAATATCAACATGTACTGTTATATAGAATACATTCCAGAAAAAGACTCCTACTTTTGAAAGATCTAAAAGCGACTGTTTTATCTTGCAATCAGCTTTTTAACGGCATTTAGAGGTTAACTTACTATTTAGTCCGTAGATAGTCTTAGTGGGAACGAACAACTTTGAAGTTTCAGTGTTTAAAAAAGTGACAATATTTCGATTGCCAGCTATGTCAAATCCAATTGATAGCCAACTCAAAAGTCTTTACAGGCTGTCCCTCGAAGATTTTTCTCTAAGAAAAATGGCTGTCCTTTTGGTTAGTGACCCTGTCAAATATAGGTCTTCCATTACTGTGGTTCATACATTTGGCGGGAAAATGATAGAATTAAAACATGAACAGTTGAAAAGCATTGTAGCCGAACTTTGTTTACCTGAATCGATGAGGGAGCCGTTAGTTAATCTACTGAGTCCTATTTTTATGGAAACATATAAATGGTGGATGTACCACGAGGAATTTTTAAAATTGAAGCATTCAAGTTTTGACTGTCCAGAATATCTAAAACACTTGCACTGGACACATATGGGGACTGTAAATTATCGGAAAACAGCCGAGGCAATAATCCGCGATGAAAAGTTGGACATCAACCGGCGATTTAAATTAGCTTGTCTGTATTGCCTTGATGAAGATATTCAAAACCTTTGGCAAAAATTGTCCCCGCTGAGTAAAAAGTGTTTTTATAATAATGGACAACTTCCTATGTGTAATGATACGGGAGAAATCATTCTTTTTTGGATTTGCATTCTAAAAGGACGAGTAGATAAGTTAAAAGACTTTCTTGTGGGATGGGTAGGACACAACTCCTCTATTTATCAACAAGCTTTTGAAATTTTTGCGAAGAACGGTTATGAAACAGCGACCGAATATTTTTTTGAAAAGTTAACTTGCGAGGAAAAAGATGCGTCATTGGTGAGAACGGCCGAATTTGTAGCAGAAAATGTGAATGACAGCTTTCGACCATACACCGAAGTTTTCTGTTATTTGTTGTCCCAGATGAATACGGAACAGTTTCAGAAAGTTCTCGAAAATTCATCGTGTGCGATCCTTAGAAGCTTTCTGGATTGGCCACTGCAAGATGCTTTCCCCGAAGTTGCGCAGCTTGTATTGCCTTACTTTGTAGAAGACGATTATGACCAGATGCATTTTTTTCTGTCAGGAAAATATAAGTGCTTATATAATTCTTCAAAACTTTTTCGGCATCTTTTTCTCATCACTCCTAAAGTTTTCAAATATTTCACATATTATTTAGATGATTTTTTTGAACGTAAAGATACTGAAAATATCAAATTTATGTTTAGAAATATGGACCCTGAGGAAACGTTGGAACTTTTCTTGAGTCGTAAAGCCCTGCACTATTGTTACAAACTAGCAAAAGAAGGAAGGTGGGATTTTGTGGAATTTCTTATTCGCGAATCCAGGTTGTCCAAAGAAGACAGAGGGAGATTTTTGGTAGCATTAAATTCATTTTCTCCATCACTCTTTGAGCTGGACGTTGGTGCACATTTCACTAAGCTGGTGAACGATATTCCTTAACGGCTCTTCAAGTATACGGTCCAGATAACTGCATTTCTTACCGTGACTTTTCAGTTTGCAATAAAATAAATTAGATGTATTCAATGGATTTTCAAGCAAGTAGGCAACCGGATGAAGAACTAATAGAAGAAAGGCCAGCGAAGAAAAATAAAAACATTAGGAAGCATATGATAATAATTGGCAAGAAATTTTATGTTATTTTCATACCACAAATTATCAAGATTTCCAATCAGAAAACATAAAAAGTTCCATTTTTCGATTCAGAAACCGCTCGTCTATTAATTTTCTTTGTAAGGTCTGTTTGTACATTGTAACTGTATGCTTGTTGTATGATATCGCAAAACAAAAAGTGTAATAAAGATGTTTCGTGACAGTTTGCTCTTTAGGGTACATTTTTTTTTTTCTTTCAAAATTGTAAATTCTAAAATGGCAATTGTTAAAAAAAAGTTCTAACGTTAAGAAAAGAAAAGAATTGTATCTTTAAAAAATTGTTTTGTACCACAAATTATCTAGATTTACCGAATGAATTGACTTACAATTTTCATTTAAAAAATAAGCAAAATTACATAAAAATTTTAAGCAATTATTTTTAATTTAATTTTTTAAAGAAATATTAGGGTGATTTTAAATTTCTAAAACTGAAAATATTCCTGGTCATTTTTCAAAAGTGTTTTAAAAATTAAACATAAATATATGAGCTTTAATTTCGATTCAGCAATTGAAAAAAAAGATATTAATTCTATAAAAAATGAAAAATATTTCATTGAGAATTGTAATTTTTTTAAGTCATTTTTTTTAAAGTACACATTTTTTTCAAATGTGCTGAATCAGAATTAATGTAAAATGTTTAAAAAAAGATATATTCCAAATTTCATCACTTAATCTTGAACGGTTCTTGACTTAGAACAATCAGATTACAAGAAATATTGAAAAAATGCATTATGGGAGAAAATGCGTTTAAAATTTGAACACCTTTCCACAGGTTATCTGAAGCTAGCATTTGAAAAATAGGCATCATTTTGGTGACAACATCATCTCGAAGAGGAGTTTTACTGACTCTCTTATGAGTGGTGGGTTTTTGTTTCAGCGCCAGGGCTCGATTACAGAAGCTTCCAGATTGAGGCTCAGCAGGTCATGTATGTTTTGTTTTAGAGTCTGGAGCTACAGAGTTGCAGAATCGCATCAATATCCGTCTTTATAATTTTGACATTGTCTGTGTTTCTAGCTACGGAGTTGCAATAATATTTGGCAATTTTAGTATGGCTGTAACACTCGGGCGTCTGTGCTTCTTAGCTCCGTCCCTTTTCTTTTCATGGACTACTAGTTTGTGGAGAACGCGTCAACAATTTCAGAGTGTTAAGTTTTCAAAAAACTCTACCAAACTATAATTTTGTCTCTGGTTCTAACATAAAAACATGATTCAAACGTCATTTTGAGCAGAAAGAAACAAATTATTTTTTATATGAAAAAAAAATTAATAAAACTTTAAGATTTTTGAGTCCGGACACCTTTAATTTTATGAAATGTGTATGATTTTTT
This sequence comes from Argiope aurantia, assembly GCA_026543865.1. Lineage (NCBI taxonomy): Eukaryota > Metazoa > Arthropoda > Arachnida > Araneae > Araneidae > Argiope > Argiope aurantia. The sequence continues at coordinate 8,258 of JAPMOR010022575.1, forward strand.
TTTTAACTGTAGATTGGTTTTTTGTTGTATGATAGCACAAAACAGAAAGAAACAGTGATATTTTAAAGCTGATTTGTGATACTTTGTTCTTTGAAAGATAGTTTTTAAAATCCTTTCCATGAGCAAATTAAAATTTTATTATTAAAATACTTAAGTTTTATTATAGAATGTAATTTGAATTTGTCCCATTAAAGAATGTTGTGGTGAAAAGTTTATTTGTTGTTTGCAAATGTCGATATGTATTGAAAAAGCAATGAAATGATTTCATAAAATTCGTTTCTGCAAGTTTGATATTTTAGTGTGTTAAAGCATACAAATCTTATACATTTTTACTTAATCGCATACATAGTATAAAGTACAGTAATCGTCAAAAAATTCGAGCTGGAGACTTTAACGAAACTCCTCATTTGTAGAGCTCCTTGACTACAAAAAACACATTTTTGGGTAATGTTTGTTCATCTGTGACAAAGATAACTCAAAAACGATTTAAGCGAGGCGGTGGAAGTTCGGTACGCGGTCTTTATACCAAATTTACTGATATCTATCAAATTTTGAATAAAATATGACCAGAGGAAGTCCGGATGTTCGATTAGAAGTTAATATGATAACTACAGAGCTGATTATATATATATATATATATTAGTAATGTAATAATCTGTATAGAAAGCAACTGAGTTAATTCCCTTTGATGTCAAGACAGGTCCACTTCATTTTTTAGCCTACACGATTTCGAATTGTTTTAGCCAATTCTTTGAGACTCACAGTTTGTCTCATTGCGTCTTTTACTGTCGCAAAATTTAAAACTGCTTTTCACATTTGCTTTTCATTTTTAATATAATTTAACCGCCTTTATTCCGCAGGAAATATTAATTGTGCTTAGTTTCATTTGAATCTCATTTGCCTCTTCTAGATATTTTTGAGTCTATTTATTTAAACATCATATTATAATAAATATGAAAGCCATAATATTTTAATAGTCTTACAGAGGTGTTTTTTGTGAAGAATTTACTTGGTGAAGGGAAATCGCATCCCTCTCCCACCCCCACCCCCAAAATCATTATTGTCTATGTTCATTATCTTGTATTGTTCGTTTCAGTATCCTGAGACTACCATTTTTCTACGATTCTCACAATGGGATAAGACGCGGAATGATGAGGCGTTTCCGGGGTTCTTCGTTAATATTTGACCTTGTGTTTCGCTGTTACTTCTTTGTTCAATTCTTTTTTTTTTTTCCCACGTGTATGCGAGTATCTGATCGTTTCTGACTGTATTATTGTATTTTAATTCAGTCCGCAAGTAATCCGAATTTGTCTTAAACCCATCCTAACGCATGCGCAAAAGCGCGGAGGCTTTTAGAATTCATTGTTAAACAATAATGTCGTTTCATTATTCCTCATTAGCAGCTTTTGGTTTCCAGCTGGTTCGCAATGACAGCACGTTACGAAGATGTTATCTATTAATTCTCTTTCAGTGTACATATTGCCATTGACCGAGGAGGGCGGAAAATATTTTAAAAAAATCAAGAAATTCTGGTCAATTTGAAAACTTAATCGAGAGCAAAAATAAGCTTGAGCGTCGCCAAACGGATAATCGCCAAGACTGAACTATCGAAATTGGTGCTCGTTTTCTTCCAAAACAATTATCTAATAAAATTGCATTATCCTAAGACTCAAAAAATCATCTATATAATTATGACAATTTGATTTCCATGTGATTCCTTCTTTAATTTTAATAGTATTTTTTTAATTCAATTTGATACAGTCCTTTTAAAACTCACTTGTCAAAATATTATGTGTCCACTTATTAACTCTATAGTAAGATTTTCAATTCTGCTTTAATTTCTTAATATTAGTGTATAAATGAGAGATCTGGCGCAGTGAACGATTTTAGGGAGACGCGTCCGACCCCCTTTCAAAATAATGATTTAAAGAAACAGCCATCATTTGTCTCCCCCACTTTAAAAAAATAATAGTATAACATCCTCCATTAATTCCAAACCCGCTTTTAAAAGAATGGTTCAAAAAACTTAATTTATCAACTCCCTTCTAAAGCCAAAGGTTTGAAAAACACTCATTTGAGACTATGATGTATCGTTTACCAGACATCTTTTAATTCTTTTCCGAGTATTCAAAAACATTTTTACCACAATGTTTACGGTACCTTTAAGGGGGCGGAGAACGATCCTCGATTGCAGTAATTGTAGCTAATAATATGCAAGCTATTTTTCTGTAGTGAAGCGAATAGAAGTTATCAGATAAAATATGCAGCTTATATCTGAAAAGGTAACACCAGTCTATTTTATTTTGAAATTCTAGAGCAAAATTTTCATCAAAGTTTATAATTGTGTTACATTTTTATATACCGTGTTATATTTTTCCAATTAAGTCGGTCTTTATATTCTTTTATCTTATTTTCACTAAGTATTTGAAACGCTGATATTAATTCCATATCTAATTTTTCGTGATATTTTTTAATGAATGATTCACTCGGAGTTTGACGGGAAGATACAGCTGTCCAGTCTAGCAAGTCGAGATGTTCCGTATACTCCTCGGACATTTTTTGAAATCTGCACAGGATGCATCAATCTAAATCTTTTTCATGTTTATGCATGAAAGATTCCGACAGTTCTTGAAAGTGGGAGATAATAGGCCAATCTTCTTCAGTTGCATATTCCTCTATAAAGGCTTCACGTAAAAACGAATACTGAAAAACATAACGCCAATTCACAAAATCTCCCACTGCTCTCAAAATTTCTTCTGTAAGAGGTTTCTTAGAAAATTCGTTCCAACCTGGTTCATCAGACATTTATTATAACAAAAAAATTATTTTTCACCTTTCTAATTTTTGATCATATAATGATCTAAAGCTAAGGTGTGAATGCCGTCTACTAATATATGTCTCTTGTCGTCTTTTCCCGACAGCGCAGTCTTATTTACTTTTATAAAATGAATCTCGTGTTTTGTGCTTCTGATGAGATTCATGGTTCTGTATTGCACCTTAAGAGAGAACACACTTTTTATAATCCTTGAAGGATATACTACTTTTTACGGTGCACTTTTTAACTTCTTTCGATTTTTTCACCAATATCTTTTTATTTACTCGAGGCATACCATATTTATTATTTTCCTGATAATCGGAGGTTATTATTTTCCTGATAATCAATCATTCCTTTCATAAAATTTATCTGTTTTTATATTGTAAATGAAGCTATCCGTACCCGAATTGTGCATATATAACAATTCGATGTTTTCTCCATATTTGGCTTTCATCACATTATAATGAAAGTCATACATTAAATACTTGGAGAGATCTAGGATGCTCATTCCGACATTGATGGGTTTATTAAAAATCACTTTAGTTTTATTCATATGTTCAGTTCACAGGTGTTGGGTATAAAATCTTTCAATTCAATGAATTCAGCTCAAAGAATTTAGATTCAAATCTAAAATTATCACAAAATATGTTTATGAAAATTACCATTTTTTTAGCCTGTGATAAAATGAATGAAAATCTAAAAATACGCTTGGAGAAAGGGAAAGAAGTTCTTGATAAAGCTATAAGCATCAATGAAGATTCAATAACTATGTTTGCATATGGAAAATTAAACGATGTTTTAACATTATCAGTGCAAACAACTGGAGACGGTAAATTAAAACCTTATTTACACATTGAAAAGATAGAGTTTCCTTTGAAAACATGAGAAACTTAATGGGTGAATAAATTTTGCTCTGTAAATAAATGGAAAAACCTAATTCTATAAACATCGGAATCTACAAGAAATTGGATCAAGATTATCTAATTTCCGACATAGTATCGCATATCAATAAAATTTTGATTCGGTTGGAAAATGGTTCACTTCTTCACCTACCTCTTGGAACGTTAAATATCAACGAAATTCGATCACTACAAAATAAACAAATCAAAGTTTCAACTGAAGGAAACTGCATAGTTTTATAATAATTTTTAATTATTAAAAAATATGTCATAAATTGAACCTGCTGAAAATGTTAAGCTTTAATCTTTCTTAACAAAATTGTCGATTCATTTTTCAAATTTCTCTTCTAATATTTTAAAGCAAAGACCGATTTCGGATCTATTATCTAGTTCAGTTTCTAATATAGTTAACTGTAAACTTTGATACGCTAACTTGTATTCAAAGATTAAGGATTGATATGGTTCAGTATATTTATCTACCCAATATGTTTCGGGAGGTGGTTCATCAAGAAAAATGTGTGTTAAACTACACGAACCAGGAATATTGTATTTTGGTTTTGCACTCGTTTCATTATTCATTTCTGTTTTATATAAATGTCTTTTCTTTAAATCAATTTTACTCCCCCGAGAGTATTTATTTATAATATCGAGGAGAAAATGTATGATTGAACGTCGTCAACAGACATTTCATTCCCTGCTCTTGAGAAACGCTTGATCACGTTTGGCCTTGACCAGCTGCTTCCTTCTTTTATGCTTATGACGTAAGGAAGAACATGATTTTTTAAAAATTAAATTCATTAGGCAAATTTAAATTTAACTCGTCTTACAAGATGGCAGCACAACCCGGGGCAGTATGTCATGATGGCTTTTTAAAATTATTTTAACCTTTTTAATATGGATCCTTTTAGAAAAAATCTTTCATCGAATAAATTGGACTGTTTGAGGCTTTAAAGTATTTTCATATTCTAAATGAAAAATGTCTTGTTTAAAGTTAAGAGTTTGAGCTTTTAAGTCTTTCAGTTAATGCTTAAATAACAAAAATGATACTACAACATTGGGTACCTATGGCGGAACGGTTAGCGCGCAGAACTTCTGACATATAGGTCCGAAGTTCAGTTCTCGACCTCTGCCGGGTTGTTTTTAAATCTGGGTTGATGGTAGTTGACCTATACCGAGTCAAAATTGACATGTCAGCTACTGTCGTCGTTGTTCCAAAGGAGTAGCATTCATCGATACTAATTAGTAGTGCGTTGAGACTTGTGGTGATGTCCTCTATGTAATATGTCCTCTATGTAACGGCGGTGGGCCGGGTTAGTGATGCTGGAACTCTGGTTGTAGAATTCGAAAACAGCTTTTGGAACCGGAGTTTCAGTGTCACTTACCTGGTGGGCCATTTTGCAATTTTTTTCAATGCAGCAAAAAATATGCGTTGAATTTTTAATGATTATTTCATCATTAAAAATAAAATCAGATAAAAATTTAATGAGTTGAAAGAAAATTCAACTTGATTGGCTTTACCAATGTCTTTCTTACCTAGATAGATTAAATAGCACTGCTTTGTCATTAAGCTTAAATGATCGTCAGTCATAATTTATGGCCGGGGAGAAATACTGTGCTTCCACCAAACTTACAACAATCTTTTCGCATGTGTCTTTAGCACTTTCGCATCGGATATCAGGTACTTTTTACCGATTTCTAAATCACCCAGTTTTATGGTGTCGGATTGAAAATTACTGCAGAATTCAGACTTTTGAGGATGTGACTTTCCATTGTTTTTTATTTCTTTCTATACTAAATGTATCTCTTTAAATGAAAAATATTCTGAACCCCTACTTCATTTTTATTAATTTATCATCGTTAGAATCCCATTGTTTCTAAAATTGGGGTTGATAAAATATATTTTTTGAACCATTCTTTTAAAAGGGTTTGGAATTAATGGAGGATGTTATACTATTATTTTTTTAAAGTGGAGGAGAGAAGTGATGGCTGTTTCTTTAAACCATTATTTTAAAAGGGGGTTGGAGGCATCTCCCTAAAATCGTTCACTGCGCCAGCTCTCTCACTTATAAAATACTATTAATATTACAATTTTTAATTTGCAGGAAACTGATTCAGTTGACATGAAATTTTTTAGTCGTATGAAAGAACAAGGTGAATTTTTCAAAAATATAAGCATGAATTCTGTGTGAATCGTTTGACAGCCTAAAGAGTCACTAATCTAGGCGAACAAGCTGGTCGCAATATTGTCGCAATAGCAATATTGACGACCAGCAATATAAAATATGGGCAATATTTAATTCCAACATTGTGTCGTGAAAACGTCCAGCGTTGTAATTTTGCAGATTGTGGATCTTTTTTCGTTAAGAAAGACAAAAGGTTATGGTCACTGTAAAATACCGTTTTTGTTCCAAAAACCCATACTGGAAATTTTTTTCAGACCCCACATGATGGCAAATGCCTTTCTCTCTTTGGCTGACCTTGATTGATGGCTCTCAGTTAGTTTTTTGGCTGGTGCAGTTATATATATATAATCAGTGTTGTGGCACCACTTATTTATATAACGACGTTTGGCATCACTGTGTGTTGTTTGCGATCGGTTGCTAATATTGCATTCTAGTTGACTAAACCTAGTTGTGGTTCTTACAATGTCAATCTTCTTTTACAGCTGGCAGAAGCAATAGGATAGCATTTTTCATAAACGTTTTGATAGAGATTTGAAGCCATTCCTATTTGTGCAGCACTTCTGTCTTGGTCTACCCCAATATGACCCGAAAGGACGTAACACCTTGAAAGTTTCCGGTGAGCATATGGCCATTCCCTACTCTTAATTCATGTATGGAAGAAAATCGGGTAATATCATTGGTCCGTTCCTCCGGTGACGTCATGGTTGCTCTCGCTTAGATTTTCTTCACAGCTTGGATTTAATGATGTTATATCAATATTATATAAACTGAATGAATTCGACTTAATCCTTTGCAATATAATGTTCAATCAATTAGTTACGTATACAGTGTTGTTTGCTATCTATATTTTTCATTTCGTTTAATAATACTATCTTGTAACATAGATAAGAAAGCATTTTGCTGTGGCGCAATTTGACAAAATGCAATCTTTATATCAATGAAAGTCGTGTCTATACATTTGTGTCTCACTTCTTCTCCTAAACGCCTTGGCTGTTTTCAGCCAACCTTTGCATACAAATTCTTTATGGCAAGGGAAAAAAATGCAGTTAATTTTTCAAAACACAAATATTACTTAATAAATTAATAATTAACTGAAAATTAGTCGTCTTTTCAGAAGTAAATTTGGTGACATACAAAATGTATTTTAATATATTAAAATTCAGAATTTTAAATGTTCAGTAATATTAAATTCATTTCTGTACAAATTTTTCTTCAGTTGTAAATTTTGTAGAAATTTAAGGCAGACGATTTTAAAATGCGTAAGAGTAAGGCACTGACCTATTCTTTTTTTTTTTCTTTTGAAATTTTTATCTATTATCTTCTGGAATTCTTTTATTGAATTGAAGTATTTAATTTAAAAGTGCCTAAAAAGCTTAAAGAAAGGATAAAAATGTTATATTTTTCATCTTCTAGAAAACATAACATACACAGAGCAGTCAGTCATGATTTACGAAGTAATAAAATGATTATATGTATTATAATTTACCCAAAATTAATTTTTAAGTTAATAATATGCAGAAATGCTTATTACTTCCAAGCAATAACAGATTTTCAGCTAATTATTTACAAATCTAATTTATAAAAAAAATGAATTGTCCATATCATAGTAAGTTGTTTATAGTAAGTAGTAAGTTATTGGATAAATAACATATTTACCTTGCTTACTTCTGTGTTGAAATTTCTGGTTTCACTTTGTTCGGGATTAGTTCCCCTTGCTATACCAGATGGCAGCGCAGTCAAGGTTGTCTTCGAAGTTATGCAGAAAAGATTTCTTTTCCTGCGTGACAATCAGAAGAGAGAGACGCTCACAAGATAGTGTGATCGATGAGTAGCTCTCGAGAAAATACAGAGCAAATTTATTTTAAACATTACGCAGAAACCCAGCGAGTTTCTCCTGAAATCAGTAGTTTGTGTGTAAAATCATTTTTATTGTCTTAAAGAAATATTCGTAACTGTGATATGGAATTGCTTATCAAAAATTCTATAAAAATAAGTGAGTGCTTCGATATAAATAAATAGATGACTAGTAAAAAAAAAACCTTTTTTCTGATTTTTATTGCGTAGAATCTTCTATTTTTGCAAACAGGAGCGCAGGGTATGTGCTCAGGAACAGTGCAGAAATACTTCGTTGGGGAAATGTCCCCTAGATTCGACATTTAGTGGCTTCCGCTACAAGATTCGACAGCTGCTCGCAGCGGAGCTCTTCTGCTTTTCAGAAGATTCACAGTAAAAATCTTCCGTTTTTACAAACAATCCTTTCGGATTGTTTGTAAAAAAAATTATAAAAAAAAGATTTTTACAAAATCAATTTTTATCAGGTAGTATTTCATAACTGGTAAAAGGATAACATTATACAAGAGGTGGGAATTGAAGGGACTCCTAATGAACATTATTTACACCATCCCCCGGTATTTAGGGAGTCCAGTGAAACTACGAAAGTCAGGTCCACTTTTGATGCTTCGGCACATAGCAAAAGGGACATGTCATTGATGGATTGTTTAGAAATCTGATTGAAATTATTCCTTCATTGATAAATAGATTTTGTCAGATACAACAATAAATATTCACATTTTGTACATTCATTTTCTTTATTCTACTTAATAATTCTATGCAAACATATAAGCAAAATCAGAATAAGCTTAAATTACAAAAGCTGTTGCCACTCAAAACAAAACTAAAGGAAATAATACTACACTAGCTGAGTGGCTAAATATATAGGTGGCTATACATGACATACTCCCACCTTTCCATAACACCAATTTTAACAAATAAAATTTTTAACTGAACTAAAATTTAACCTAAAAGTCCACTTTAAACTTCACTTAAAAGTCTATTTTTTAAAGTTCAAAGCCCCAGAATCTAAATGGAAACTTTATAGCTCGACTACTTCTGACAATTCTATCCATTAATATCTCTGGAAGAATTGTGGATATGTTTTTCTGTTCAACATCTTTTTCATTCAATTCCTACTATTAGTTCACACTCTCCCTATATATCTTCACAATATATATATATATATATATATATATATATATATAGTGAAATTATATAGGGAGAGTATAATCTTGTTTAAAAAAGTAACTAAAAAAATTGCTGGCCTAAGTAGGAAATGACTTAAAATTTTTTATATATATTACTTGTTTAGGACTTACTTCGGATTCTGGTTTTATTTCTAATGGATATAAGCATTGAATCGGTCTTAGAACCTCTCCATTCAATGTCGTAACTTTAACCAGTCAGACGTTATTTTCCCTCCGCGAGATACAACTTGACTATTCATCTCAAAGGCCAAAATGTTCGCCTTTTATCTTCGTTTTCAATCAAAACTATGTTCCCAACTTTTAATTGATAAGCCGATTTTTCATTTGTTTGCTTGAGCATGAGATTTCCATGGTATTCTACTTTAAAACGTTTTCTCAACTCTTCTCGAAGTTTTTGCTATATCGTAATCTTATTAAATATATCTTGTCTATATGGTCAAGATCTAGCATACCAACTCCTGCAATTTTTTGCAGGAACAGTGCAGAGGTTATTGGTTTTAACTCGTCTGAATTTTCCGATGCATAAGTTAACGGTCTGAAATTAACCATAGCTTCTCATTCGCAAAGTAAACTATCTTTTCATAAGTAAGTGAGCTATTCTTCAAGATTATTCTTAGCACTTTCCAAACAATTTGGTTTGACCGGTTCCCAGAAGCCACCCCACCGGCAAGCTGTGGATGAATTGAACTTCCACTGCTTCACCTTCAATCATTTTCCAATCAATAGCTTTAAAAGGTTACTAGCTCCTCTGAAGTTCGTGCGACTATCGCTGTAAGTACTTGAGGATGTCCACGCCTATCAATAAATATTTGTAAAATTATAATTAAGTAATTCGTAGATGAAGAAGTTATCAATTCCAGATGAACAGCTCTGAATACAGCACAGGTATACAAAACAAACCACGCGTTTATTCCATCTTTAAGAATAAGAGGGCCTGCTAAGTCTACTCCCACGGCTTCAAAAATTGACGCCTCTCTAATTCTGTTGTCCGGGAGTGATACAGAAATTGTCCTCATTGCTTCCACGCTGTGTCTTCTACAAACAAGGCATCTGGAAATAGCTGATCTTACTGTTTTTCTTCCTTTTATTATTGGTTAAGAGTGGATGAAGTCCAACATGTTGTAAATTAAATCATGTTCTAGGATGAGTAGTTTAAATAATTTATGTGTACTTGGCAATAAAACTGGATACTTAAAATTTTCTAAATCTTTCCTCTCTGTCAGTTTTGTCTTGACTCGCTAAATTCCTCTTTCATCTTTAAACACACTGATGGACGTTAACTTTTTGATATCCTCAGATGACAAAGAGCCTAGTTGCATCAGTTTTACTATGAACTTTTCTGCTCTTTCTAGCTCACGAACCTTGAGCCTTCCATCTTCTCTTTTCTTTCGTGAATTTTCTACGAACCTGTACATCACGACAGTTCTTACAATTTTGGTGTACTTGGAAGAGTAACTGAAACCTCTTGAAGAGAAGTCGTTGACATTATTTGATGCCTTTACTATAAGCTTGCGCCTTTCAGAATCAACATTCTTTTTGTCATCAATTAATTTGGTCTGTGATCTTACAACTAAAATTTTAAATTCTTGTTATATTATGGTTTCGGTCGGATGAAGAATAAAAAGGCGTAAAACAATATGAACTCAGTTATTTTGTTTCATTTTGTGTCAAAGTTATGAAGTAAACTAGTCTTCACTTGAAAAAAAATTAAGAAATATATTATTGCAACATAGAAATAGTACATTGTCACTTGAAACCTCTATCTCTGCACTTGTAGGGACATAAAACCTGCACAAGAGTTTGAAAATGTTGCTTAAGTCATCGAGTTTATGCTACTGCACAAAATCTCAAATACGATAACAAACAGAAACAAATCAGATTCATTCTGAACAATTATAAACTATCATATTCTGAACTAGTGAATCTAGGAGGCAAAATGCTTCACTTATAATTAGAAGCTTGATAGAAGTATTCTTTCTCAGTTATAAGGATATTAGGAAACAAACAAGTAAAAAAAAAATAGCAATTCTAAGTTGATGAATTATTAAAAAAGACAGGAATCAACGTATGGGAATTTTAAGAATGAAGTATTCAAACAGGGAACAGCAATTGAAAAAGAAAGGTTTTCTCCATGTGTCGTATTTCAAAAATTCAGAATTATATCTGTGAGGAAGAAAGGGAGAACTATCTTCCTAAAAAGATTGACAGATGCATGTCAAGCTTTCCTCTTGAACAAACAAGCAAAAAATTGTAAAAAGGAGAAGAATCCAGTCTACAGGTGCTATATTCAAAATAACACTTGCTGAAAATTCAAAGAGCATTTGCAGAATACTTCATTGAAAATTTGCACAAGTTGGGTGAAAACATGTCCTCGGTTCATACTTATAGATTGGTTTCTGTATATCCCAACTTAGTATTGCATCTCTGCGTTACTCGAAACTACTTACACATAAGCTACACTACTTTGAAGTGGTCCTGATCTATTTAAGTTTCTTTTTAATTTTGTATGAGAATATTTTCATTTATAGACTAAGTAAAAACGGAAATAAAGACCTTGAATTTCATCTACACTTTTTTAAACTTTTCAAAGTTTATTTTTGGAGATTCACTGAACTGTTACAGTACTATAACACGGAAATTGTTCAAATCCATTCATAAAAAAATGCTTAGATTTGTAAAGTAATAATTACATAAGAATAAAAATATTTCAAGATATTTTCCACTTCTAAATTTCAAATAAATGTCATTTTTATAACGAGTAAACAAAACTTATGAGTACTATTGACTCCGATAAAAAGATAAGTTAAAAATGCAATACTGTTTCCTCTAATTTTTTTCGTTCTTCTTACAGTACTTTATTCATATAATAATTCTTTTTTAAACTTTCGACTCTTTTACCAATATTGACGTTAGTTTTATACCGCTGAATTGAAAAGGAAGAGAAAATATTCATTTTTATAAAAAAGAATGTTATATAAAAATTGGACGCAGTGAGTCAGTCATACAGGAAAAAATTATTCAATTCAACTTAAGAAATAAACCGCTAACTGACCCCTACTACGTATTTAAAATATATTGTGAATTATTGATATGATTAAAATTTATCATATCAATAATTATTAATATAGAATAATTTATTTTTATAAAATATATTTTTAATTATTTAAGTACTTAATTGACTAATTATTCGGAATTGTCAGGTACAGGAAACTTAATATGCACATTACTTAATTTGTATTATTCATTTTTACTGATATTCTTTTCAAATAATATCATTACAAAATGGAACTTTATACGAAATCGGAAGAAGAAAATTGCATTACACTCAGAGCGAAAAATTAAGCACTATTTTCTAAGGCAGAGGCACAAGAACCGCTTCACACCTAACACATCAACAGATTCGCACAGAAGAAATGATCGGAGCTGCCTCTCAGTTTGTTTTGTTTACTAGTTGTCGACGTTATACATATTGTTGGAATTTTGAAATTCAACGATCGCCAAGTTTTTGAAAAAAGCGAAATTGCGTTTAAGATTGCTCATATTTCTACTCTGCTTAGATCAATTTTTCCGAGGTAAGATTGTTCCTTTATATTTTGTGGATTCTTTCTTCATTGCAAGCTGAGTCACACATTTGTATCAGTGCAAGACTTTAGTGATGAGTCCTTTCAACTGAATTCTGAATCTTTCCCCTTCAACACGATGCCTCAAATGACTGATATTTGTATTTTGAATGCATAACCTGCCATAGACCTTGTGCTAAATTTAGGTCAGAAACATTACAAGGAAATTAACGTTATTTTTTCTAATGCGAATGCTCCTTCTCAAATACCGCGCACAAACCCCATTCTGATGCAAACTTTCATAAGGCAAAATATCGACAGGCAATCAAATATCACGAATATTAGATTTTCCCTCCAAGGGAAAATAATTTTTACTACAAAGGAACCGGGATGCGCAAAAAAACTTCTTGGCTTAGAACAGATTAACTATACTAAGGTTACTTCAAACTTTATTTGGGAAGGAGTTACTTCTAGATTTCTCCTTATTGATATGCCATATCTGTTTCACTCAAAGAAGTTGCAGACGAACTGCGAAAGTTTAATGAGATTGAAATCAGAGAGATGAGACGTTTTGTCAAACAAAATTCGGCACATCAAATTTCCTCAATTCTCGTAAAAATTCTGGGTATTTGCCTTCCAGATTCAGCTAAACTTTGGCTTACAATCCAGAAAATTTGACCTTTTATCGAACGGCCTAGACCGTGTTCAAAATGTTACAGTTTCCTACGCCCTTCTAGGATATGATCGAAAGACCAATTAGGTGAAACAGAACACGTCGGAAGTTGTCAAAACCCAGTTAAATGCATTAATTGTCAAGGTTCTCATGCAGCAACATCTACAGCATGGCCCTTGTACGCTAAAGAACAACAAATTCTGGATCTAAAATGTCGTAACCACTTCACTACGTGGGAAGCACGACGCATATTTAATGCATCATCAAATACAACTTATGCGACTGTCACTAGATCGAACACGAAACCCATAGACTTTGAAAAATCTTTAAACTACAAAATGGAATTCAGCATCCAAAACATCAACGAAAAGATGGAGCAAAATTTCAATGCTCTTTTGGAAATATTTCAAAAGACGGTCGAGTCTGTGGTGCAACAGTTAATTCATGTCATCGACAAAGGTGAAAAAAAGTAAATCTCCATCCATTAAGAAAAAAGCTTTACTTAATGCTTCGAAGAATTTCGCTAGTTCTAATAATCAAGTCATGCAATGGAATGCTGGAGGCCCTGCCGGTACTTCGGATTTATAATCTTTTATTTTTTTGCGCTATGTTTTCTTTTTGCTTTTTTCTGTTCCTTTCCAGCTTTACTGCTTGTTATTTGTTTTTCTGTTTTGAAAAGTGCTGCTTCAGTTTTATCTTTCCCAAATACTTGGGTGTTTTTTTTTTGTGTGTGTGTCACCCCCGTGTTTGGTTGACCTCTTGCATAGTTGGCAGATTGTTTTTTGCTTTTTCTGTTGGTTGAATCTATTAGGATGCGTCTTGTTCAGTGGAATTGCCGTAGTATTAGGAATAAAAAAATCTGGATTGGTATCTCCCCCCCCCCTCCCTTCTCAATTTCAGATTTCTGCATTTTTCAAGGAACTTTTCTTTATGCTGAAGAAGATTTTCGTTTCTATGAAAAAAGGCTTTTTAGATCTCACAGGGAAGACAGACTGGGATGGGGCCTTTTAATGGGGTCAATTCACGGTCACGTGTCAGGTACCAAACAAACCGTTTCTGTTCAATTTTCAACCGTTCTGCGCATGTCGGGATGTCTGCCGATAACGTTGAACGAAACCATTGTTTACTAAATGTTACGCTAGCCGATGAATTATTAAAAACTTCCGATTTTTTTTAAAGATATTATTTTCTCCAAATTTTCGTAGTTATATAATTTTATTTCTTATATTAAAATTTTAATTAGTATTTTCAATGGAATTTTTGTTTTTGCACAATTAATTAACGTCGCTTTTTAATTCGTTTGGCGCTGCTTTATTCTCTTTCCCATATCCTTCTCCGCCCCCCCCCCTTTTTTTATTCAAGGGATACATTTTGACAAATGACTATGGCAGTGTTTTTGAAAAATTACATATGTTCTTTTTTTACACATTATTTAAATATTATTGAATGTTGAATCTTATAAATATAGTTCTTTTTTAAAAATAAATTATTACTCTTAGATAAGTTAATATTTTAAAACCTACTAATAAAATTATTCCATTTTTTTCTTATGTAATGATTTTTATTAATATTGAGACTTTGATGTTTTCAGTTTGCTCAGAGGAAAGAACATGAAATTCAAACTAGTATATATTAAATAAATTATGTTTACAATTTCAAGTTAGGAAATATAAAAGGCATAGATACCTTTTTTTAAATCTATGCAACTTATGAATCAGTTATTTCATTTTAATTTGTAGATATCATTAAAGGAAAACAAACAAAATTACAGTTTCATATTTTTTATTTACACATTACAAATATATATATGAATTACTGCAACATTTGCGATTACTGGAATTCCATTTACGATTTAATAAATGAACACACACTCAATAAATTCTTCAAAATGATCGAAGCATATCACCAAGTTCGAATACTTGAAAAAATCTATACCAAAGGTACCAACTCTAGGCAGGATTGTTGAAAGGAAAATAAGAAAACATTTTATCATGACAGTCACTCTTGTGTTTCGCATTAAAGCATCCATCAGCACAACAGTTATTCATCTTTTAAAACATACTAAGAGGAAAGAAAATGACTCAAAAATTATAACTTCAAATGTAGACAAAAAATTCGCTTCATACTCGGCGGTGAACGTTAATGGCAGACTAGTCGACGAAAGCGATGCGGATGAAACTAAAATGCCATGCGCGGATAGCTCATGACATGTGACTTTTACGTCACATGAATTGACCCCATTGGAATCACTGAACATTTATCGGCATACATAATCACTTCCGAGGTACTTCAAAATTTGGACGTGGAAATACTCACAGTTAAAATAATTACAGGTTCTCTAAACTTTTGTAGAGTTAGCATTTAGGCTCCTACAGGTTTTGACATTGGAATTTTTGGAAACTTTTTAAACTCTCTTTCTGAAGCAACGTTCATCACCCTTTTTGGGGCTCAACCACTTCTTCCAGACTCAGCAACAATTTCGTCGACTGGTTAACGGATTCAAATTTTGTCATTTTGAATACTTCGAACCAGATATTACTCCTGCAGGTAACCAATCACTTCTGGATCTTACCCTTTGTTCCGAATCACTTTTCTGTAGATCAGATTGTTTTGTTGCTGAATCGTCTTTTGACCGCGACTATTTAATGGTAATTCCACCTGCAAAGTTTTACACAACAAACAAAGGTTCCTCACAGAAATTAAATGGCAATCTATTCTATTTTAATCGAAAAACTTTTTTGAAGATACTTACCTTAACCTAGACTCAAGTTCGTCAAACATTTCAAAAATCACATCCAATAATTATAGGAGAATACCTTTGAATAATAAAAAATACCCACCCTGTTGGGATAAAACCTGTCACAAACTTTACACCCTTAAAATCACATATCGGAAGAAAGCATTAAGATGCATATCAACTAAATTTTGGATTCTTCATAATAAATTCGCAAGCTGATTCACATTTTATAGTAAACAAGCAAAACAAAAATTTTGGGATAAATTATGCAATAACGCCAGAAATCTTCGATTATTTTATTCTATCCTGAGAAAACTGAATCAGCAATATGAAGATAATAACTCCTTCAACACCATTTCTGTTCATAATTCTTTTATCACAAACCCATTCGTGCAAAGTAATATGTTAGCATAATTTTATGCCAACAATTGCAGTTCTCACGAACCATTACTAATCCAGTTTATGGACAATCAGGAAAGCGAATGAAACGGAGCACTACAAATCGAAGAATAACAATTTGCAATTAAGAAATTAAAAACAACAACCCCAGGTCCAGACCATATTCCCGTATCCTTTTTCACAAAACTTAACCAAAATGCAAATTATTGCATCTTTTAATTATTTTAACATAACAGATGCTCCCCAAACATGCACTTATTATTCCCATTCCAAAACCAAATTAAGATTAGCTTCAGATAACATAAGTCAATAGCTCTAACATCTGTTTTTTCCAAAATCTTTGAATGTATCTTATGTAAGGGAATTACCGATTTTCTTACAAAGAACAAAAAAAGTTGACCCAAAACAATTTGATTTTTTACCATACAAGAACATTAGGTCAGCCACATACTCATTATATTACAGCATTTCAAATGCAAACAGAGAGAAAAAAACATTTCATTGGTATTAGTCTCGACATCGCAAAAGCTTATGATTCGGTTTATATTGACGGATTGATATACATAAAAATGCTTGGAATTGGGCATCTGCAGGAAGATATGCGCTTGGTCGCATCAATTCCTTAGTCACCGTACGTTCCAAGTGCGATGGAGACAAAAGCTCTCCGACATAAGAATTACAAACAATAGATTTGCACAAGGTAGTGTCCTCTCGCCAATCACATGGGCAATTTTTATTTTGGATTTTTTTTAAACTCTTGAAAATGAAGTTGATTGTTTAATTTTTGCGGACGAAATATTTATTTTTTGTTTGCACCAGTCTATTGAACTTATTACTAAGAAATTAAAAAAACAATGGAAAACGTTCGTCAATGGTGTACATATTGAAAACTTTCAGTTAATGAAGAGAAAACTTTCAAACTTTCAGATCTTTCAAACAAAATACAAAATTAATTTTACCCACCCGAATTTCTCACTAACAGGAACGAACATCCAATGGAAAATCTCAATTACATTCCTCGGAATCTCTTTTTCAAAAAGAAATCAAAACGGACCAATCTTCAATAAAATTAAAAATAAAGCTTTAAAAAAATTCTAAGCATTAAAGGTTTTTGGTATAAACATTATGGATCAAGAACAAAAGATTTAATCACAATCACAGACAATGGCATTTGTAACTTACTTTTTTTTACGCCAGTCATATTATCAATAAATTTCAAGAAACTCACATGAAAGCATGTAATATTATTCAAACCAAAGCACTTCGCATTGCACCTGGTGTTCCACAGTAGACACCAAATAAAGCTCTCCTTTACATCTCCAATAAGGAAATTCTCAGTGAAAAAATCAAACGTTTATCTTTTCAATTTCTCATTAAGCAGATTTCTATCAGTTCCTTCTCCGCCATCTACAAATTAGATTTAGAACATTTCAATCTTGCTCATATTGAACAGGATAAAAAATTTTCTGATTTAAATATTAATTGGAATTGCATTATTTCTGATCAACATTTTTTACAACTTCAAGAGAAAATTTCAGTATTATTATTTCAAAATACCCTTTTCGAAACAAATAGCCCCCCCCCCCCACTCAGCTATTAATGGCAGTTTTCAAGAAACGCTACAAAAGGACTTGAAACAATGTTTCATAGTCGCAACTGACGCATCTAAATCGCAAAACTTTTCAATCGCCGGCATTTCGTATCTGTCTCAATTTGCTTTTTTAACCTGCAACATCAACTCAATATTTACAGCTGAAGCTCTTGCAATTTGCCAGGCTCTGGACTATCTTTCCGTTCCTGAGAAATCTTTACTTCTTCTGCAGATAGTCTTTCAGTTCTTACAGCACTTCAAAAGTTTTCCTATAAATCCCCATCCATCATTCATAATTATGTGGAAAAATCTCAGAATATTCAATATATTACTTTTTTATGGATCCCAGGGCATTCGAAAATTACGGAATGAAAAAGTGGACTTGATCGCAAAATCAGTAACAGAAACCAGTCCATGCATTGAATGGATAGCATTGGAAGACATCACCTCACGAACCAAACAAATCTCAAAAAGCGAAACGACAGACAGCTATAGATAGAGCAAATATTATGAAATTCTTGGAGAAATTCCAGACGTAAAAAATATTGCTAAATGTACAAGAAATAGAAGAGAAGATATCATTTGCTTTAGAATTTCTACCAAAACA
>JAPMOR010022582.1:0-35711 GCA_026543865.1 Argiope aurantia
CTTTTATTCGTTATTTTATTCAGAGTAAAAAAAAATTTAAGTATCTTCTATTAATTATAACAATGATTTCCATTGTTAAATTAATTGATTTATAATCACTGATAATGTGAAGATGTTATTTAAAGCTTATAGGTAAGTTATTATTGTTATATAATTAAGAATGACAATTAAAGACTAAACTTGCCTTCAAGTTTTTAAAAAATCCTTCGCAATATTAACCATTAACTGAAATCATTTAAATATTTCTATTCGCTTATTTTAAATGCCATCTTTAAATGTTTTCACCAATGCAAATAATTGAAGAAATATCTTTTTTAATTAAATCATTGAAATTTATTACGGCAATATGTTATTTTAACTTTAGAGCCACGAATTTTTCTATCTCTAAAAAATATTTTAACTTTAGAGCCACGATTTTTTTTTTCTATCTTTAAAAAATGAAAATTTTTCAAGTTATGATATTTTGAAATATTTGAAATGATACCCCGACACAAATGGGAAAATGTGATGGTGACATGCTACAAACGTATGACATAGCGCTAACAAAAATAGCACACCAATACTTTAAAGGGTGGGAATGCAATAAGAAGTCAGGGGAAGGAGTATTTTAAAATTCAAATTAGAATTTTAATTATTTAAATATTAAACGAAATGTGGGTGTTGCTTCACGATAGAATCAGAAAATATTATGTAAAAATTATTTTTATGTTATTTTAAAATTCCAAAAATAATTTGTTCAATTATACCAATTATTTGTCGTATAATTCCTTTAACTCATAATTAATTAAGAATATTTGAAGTACAATGTATAATAATATATTTCTTCATTGAAATGGATTTGAAATCGTTTTCATTGTTGCAACTAATATTTCATCCTGAATTTTTTTCCATTGTTAAGATATGAAAATTCAACATTATTTATCATGTTTAGTCTGACTCAGTAAGCTTGATTTTAGTAAATTTTTGAAATTTTGTTCCATTTATACTTACGATTTATCTTTAGAATCATACAACAGTAAAACTTTTTATTTCGCTAGCATTTTTAAATATTGCTGATGTTCCTTCTGTATCTTGTGTTATAAAACTCCAACTAATCAACCAACCAAATGTCTTCTGTAATAATTAGATTTGACCATATATTAACAGAAAATCAGAAAAATGTATAGAAAAATGAACAGAATGGTATGAAAAGTCTAAATTAAAATTTGAAGCTTAAAACTACTTTGCTTAGGACACCAATAAGAACATGTCACAAGGAATATTTTTTTTAATGTTTATCAACCATTATTTTCAGGAAACAAGACGGTCGTTAAATACAGTTGGTACAAAATAGGTCAAAGCAAAGGATCTTGCGCATTGTATTGCAAAGTAAATAACATTAGTGAAAATAATATTCCTTTATGTCATCGTCTTTTCATCCACAACGTTATAGGATTTAGATTACGTATTAGAATAATTTTCTCTTTAGCACTGAATAAATTGTTCGAAAACACCAACCAACTAAAGATAATTGAAACATTTACAATAATTTCTCAGTGAGTGACTTTATAAAATTGTAAGGGAAAAATCATCATGCCTCTCTTGCTGTGTTTTAATCAATAAATTGCAGCTTTATTAGCAGTGGCGTAGTAACTGTTTTGGGAAAAACGACATCCAAAATCATTATTAGGCCCTTACAATCCAGTGACTCCAGCGATCACTTCTAATTGCAATGCCACCGTCTTCAAAGTGACTCGGCATTCATTAGAAATAATGTGTTTTGTTCTTGTTGGAATGAATGAATTTGGTCTTTTCTACCACTAATAGCATTAAAAGACGTAGCATATGTCACAGGTTTGTGATGTTCCGGAACGTCGCAAGCTTTCGAATTAATTTAATGTTTTTTCTCTGAATGAATATTATTTGTTCTTATGTTGTTGCGTTTGGAAGAATATAACATAATGGGTGGGAACGATTATGAGTTTAAATAACGGATATTTTGGAAGTATAGATTGTTAGTTTTCTGGAATGCCATCAAAATAATGAAATGGATTGCATGTAGACATAATCTTGCAATGATTTCGAGATTGATAATGGCAATTAGAGAATAATTTAATTTTTAATTGCCTCAGTACTTTTGATTCTTGTGAAAGAAATGTGTTTCGAAGATATCTATTCATTGTTCTAAACGTATAAAACGTAAAAACCTCAGAAAATTATCTGGATTAGTTGTAAATTTGAAATAAAATGAAAACGAACATGCTGACGTTCTTATTTCCAACATAAAGATTAAAATATTATATAGTCAAGTATAGCTAATACGAACGCAATTATTTACTGTATTTGTTTTTCTAAATTTCATCGTTTTGCACTTAAAATTTTCAATATATATTTGTATTCTTTTATTACTTGATCAAAGAATTTCCTTCAAGCTAGTCCAAGTGCATAAAAAATTTCTAATTAAGGAAAGAGTAATAAGGAGTAAAAAATATTTTATAATTGTTTCTTTTATACTGGCAAAATTAATCATGTCAAAAATAGCCAACATGAAGGACTAAAAATCACTTACAGGCCTCTATCTTGTAAAAAATTGCAGCTATCTAAAAACTTCTAATACCGAAATAGTTTAATACCGAATAGTTTAATAAAAATCTATTTCTAAAGAAAAAAAATTTTCAATATACTTTTTATCGAAATATTCACTCCACATTTTTTTTTTCTTTTCTTTTTTTACGCTTAAGCAGCAAGTTTGCTATTAGTGAATTGAAAATGACAGTGAAAATCAGAATTCAATTGTTTATTTTATATGAAAGAAATTTTCATTTAATTAAAGTGGTGCTTATAGCATGTATACAAAGATAAATTATTCAATTTACAATAAACTTCACGAATACCATAAAACTGTAATAAAATTTCAATGCAATGTATTCTAATTTGTATGTAGAAATAAGAGCAAAGACACTACATTTTCGTTTAATTAAAACTTTATTCTGAGATAAACATAAAAAAAATATTGGATATATGGAAACTAATTATTGAAAATGAAATTTTATTAAAGCTAAACTTTATAAATACAAAAACTTAAAAAGGCAGCCATTATTAAAAAGGATCTAAATCACAGACATAATCTTAATGTCGGGAATACAAAAATGATTTTGCCCATTTTTATTGAAGACGATAGCAATTAATTTGCCTCCAAATAAATTGAGTTCGTTGTATTCGAATGGTTAACAGAAACTTTTTAAAAACTAGAGTGTGAACTCTGGTTAATATATATACATTAATACAAATAATAAATAGCTATTAAAACATGTCGAATTTCATACATTCAATACAAATTCATGCATACAATATACTTGTTAGAAATTAGGCTTCGGTATTTACATGGAAACATTACATTACGTTATTTGCATTTACATGGAGGATATGCCTCATCCAATAAAGTTTGGAATTTTAGTACCAACGATTTCAAAATAAAGATTACACTTTTTTGACAATTAGCATAGCAGACCTCCAAAAAATGCAAGATGCAGTTATTGAAGTTTCGCTTCTTGAAGGTAATTTCAAAACTGCAGCAATCAATGTCAATTGTTTGACATTGATTGCTGCAGTAAAAGTTACCTTACCTTGCATTTCGGTACGTCTGCAAGGCATCGGCAAGATTCAGAAACTGAAAAAATACTCCCCAAATGAATTGGAAAAAAAATGTATAAATAACATCTAAAAACTACAGGTAAACAACTGCTTTGAAGACAGAAACACATTGAAATTTATAATAATCTTTCAAACTGAAATGGTGATTACTGATGAAAGTTACTTTCGCTTTTATGTATAAATTCGAGGGAAAATGTTCCAAAAATAATTTGTGCTAATTTAAAGTTGAAATGAAATCAAAACAAATATCCTCACATTCTCACTTCCAAGATAAAGATAAAAATAAAACAGTCAAAAATAGCCGATACAAACGGAATTGTGCCCTGGAATTCTTTAAATTTCATCTCTTTTTCTTGTAAAGTTTATAATAAATATTTTTATTCTTTAATTATATATTAAATGAATTTTCTTTAATCTATTAAACTTTAGTCCATGGGAATTAAAACAATTTCTAAATAAGGAATAATATAATGTGTAAAAATTATTTTATAGTTTTTATTTGAAAACTAACAACTTTGATCATACGAAAAACAACTTTGATCATACATCATTTATAGACCCCTTTACCTTCTAAGTAATTGCAGATATCGAAAAACTTTTAATATAGAAGTTGCAAATTTTAAAGTGACTGGAATTTGAATTTATAGTCGTCCGTGAAAAGAATTCCAATTTTAAATTTTCTACCTAAAATCTTTCTAAGAAATCTTAAATATTCTTAATCAAGGAATCTGCCTAAAATATTTTGAATCTCGAACAGTGAAAGAATTGGTAATCACAATACTCGCACATTACTACTTCAAACGGCACAAAGTTAAAAAATCACCCTTTTGTTAGGTGATGAATTACTTATAACGCCTATGATAGTACCTTGACAACAGATCCACTTCTCAAAAAACTTTTGCTACTCTCATTTCTTGAGAGAAGCTAACTAATTGGGTATAATATCCGGAGACTTTTCCGCCATTCCAGCACTTGAGTTTTCTAATAAAAAAGAATTCTGTTTAGTAATAGTGGTGCTTGAAGCTTAGTGTGATATTCGTATTATATATATATATATATATACTGGCTGCCTTTGTCGACCAGCCGGTTTGCCAGTATTACCATTCAGTATAATTTTTAATTAAATATTTTAAATAACTGGTCTCAACAAATTCTAAAACAAAACATTTTTAATCTTCAAATTTTGATAGTCATACCAAACTTATACTGTTGTTTAGATCGTTTTGTCCAATTTACTATACATATTTTGCTAATTTGTTGTTATTACCGGTAAAAATTCAACTTTAATTTAAAGTGGAAATGATGAAATTGCAATTAATATAAAGATATTTTTTAATAAAACCAAGCGTTTTATTTTATTTATCATATTTATTGTTATTTATTAATTATTATTATTATTGAATATGAGTATTGCAAACAGAATCGCTCGGTATTTAAGCCTTTTGTGAACTACAAAATATTTTTCATAATTTATGTAATATATCAAACAATAATTCAACAAAAATTTCTCAGATTCAGCATAAAATTCAGTTTTTAGTTTTATTTTCAAAGGGTTGAAATGAAATCAAGAATAAAATTTTCTTCCGGCCTATAAATATATTTCAAAAATTATGAAGCCTAAATTTAATGCAGTAAGGTATCATATTCTGAGAAATATTCTGGACACACCAAATTTTAAATAAATGAATGAATGTTTCTATTTTCCACCATCAACTAAGACTTATGAATGTTAAAAATTTAGAAAAACTTAACATTTTCATAATCTTAGGCCAATTACTCTTGAGAAACCTGCGCGCTGATTGGCGTATTTTCTTTGAAACGATCGATGGAAAATTTAAAATTATCCTTTTTTTATTGAATAGTGATATTCAAATTTTCATAAATCAGTCAGTTTAAGTGATTGATTTAGTTGATTGGAAATTAATTCTTTTTATTTAAAATATTTGTGTTTCAAGAACATTTTGTTATTCGTGATTTACACAGCAGAAGCTTTATGTAAAATGAAATATTCGTTCGTTATTAGAGCATTTATTGAATCAAGTTACATAAAATATAATCATTTTGCATTTAGACCATTTTAGCAAATCTGTGTCTTACTAAAGGTTTACAAATTAGCTGTGTGGCCCTTATTTGAATGGATATTCTGTTCATAATAAGCAAAACTTGCCTTAAAATAAAACTGATTTTTTGGATTAATAATATAGAGTGTGTAAAAGATCATCAAATAATTTTTCTTGAATTTATTTTTTTTTGAAAAGATAATATTTCATAATTGTTTCATTTCGTACAGACACGTGCCGAAAATTATATTTTTTCAGAATTCATTTCCAAAAAGATTTAATTTATTTTTAATTGGAGCTTTAATCAATGTGATGGCAACACTTTGAAAAAAGCTAATTTTTTCCCATGAATGCGAAACGTGCTTGTGCAGTTTAAATTTTATTTTTATTTTGTACGAAAAAAATTGTTGAGAAATAATTAAAATATTTTTTTAAAATTCATTAAAAATAGAAATTTAATTTTAAGGTTAAAACTTTGGAATCTTTTAAAAAATAAATGCTTGATCTTTAACTTCATGTAAAAATCTTTTTTGTGCGGTAATATTTTCGGAAGTTATAGCAGAAACACGCCAAAATTTCGCTTAATTTTTAAATAAATAAAATTCGAATTAAAAATTCGAAAAAATAACCCCCAGGTGCACATTCCCGACCTCCAAGGTATACACGTGCCAAATTTGGTAGCTGTAGGTTGAATAGTTGAATAGTAGGTTGAATATATATATATATATATATATTACTAATTTTTATGGAAGAGCAGCAGATATAAAATGTTTGAAAATAATTACTAAACTACTGCTGCAATGCTGCAATAAGCATTACACAATCATGCCTTGCGGCACGATTGCAAACAATGATCACTGCACTGCCTCTACAGAGCAATGTTTTAGAAAAATGCGGCTTCAAAGTGTGAACTTAAATAACTCCTATCAAAATTCCTCTACAATGATATCTCAAGACAATTTAGTTGCTCATAATTCTGTCAAACAGCGGACCCATTAAAACACCAAACAGAAATAAAATTAATTCAAATTAAAGTTTTACTAATTAGTATCAGTAATATCACTAAATTCAATAAAGTTTTATTTAATTATTTTTTTTTATTCTGAGATCACTTTAAATAACATATTGGATGGAATGGGAAATAATTACCGAAACAATTTTTTTAAGACTCTATTGTAAAAATACAAATACTGAAAAATAGAATCGGCATTGAAAAATATCTGTATCGCAAATATAATCTCAATATTGGGTACATAAAAAGTAAGTTCTAAAGCTTATAAGAGATGGCAGTAATAACTATTACTTTGCAAATTAATTGGAAAAGATCTATTTGAAATGTTAATTAAAACATTAAAGTTACTTTATGTTTTTTTTATCTTTATTTGACCTTCCCGTTATTTTTCGAGATTATCTTTGTTGACATTAGAATTGTTTAATTTTCCCTCAAGGGATAAAATATAACAAATCCATCGTATATATTTAGTTGTCACACGAACGCAAAATGTCCACTTCGATGATTTGTGACTTTATAATAAACAGCGAAAGGGGTATCTAATATAAAAAAGGTTTTCAGGATGATCCTTCCTGCTCTTTGTTTCGATCCGTTTGTATCAACTTTAATAGTTTTATCGTTTAATGTTTTTATTATAGAGTACAAAAATACCCCACGTTGTATTAGAAAGCAAAGATAGATGACTTTTCATTAAGTTAATAATTTAAAATTCGATTCAATCCTCAGACAAACAATCTAACTAATGACTGCTAATAACTAATGACTGCTAATTGAAGTGATTTTCACTTTTATTTATATTTTCAATAAAAAAATCGGAAAATAATTTGGGTAAATCAATAAAATCAATTCATACATGCTGAAATTCTTGTGTGCAAGATATATAATAAAATAAAATACAGTCACAAGTAACGAATAACAAAGCAATTTTTTCTGAAACTTTTGAAATTTCATTTCTTTTTTACAAAATATTGCGGAAAAATACTTCTGCTCTTTCATTATTTATTTAATAAATTTTCTTCAAGCCTATGAATTTTAATCCAAGTGCATAAAAACAAAGTTTGAGTAGCAAAAAAAAAAAAAAAAAAAAAAAAGAATGGGCAAAAGAAATTTTATAATTTTTTTCTTCAAAACTGACAACATTTATCCTGTTAAAAATAGAGGACTTTAAGGTTTAAAGTTACTTATCTGCCCGTTATTTTTAAGCAAATAGAGCCATCAAATATCATTTAATATAATAATTGTATATACAAGATTCTAATTCACCTAATTTGATTATTTTTTTTCAACCGAAATATGCTCTTTTTTTTTTTTTTAATTCCAAAAGTATTTTTAGAGCCGCGAACGAAAACGAATCTATCTAAAACCTTTTAATTCTTGATAAGTAAATATAAACGGTTCTTTCAGAACGAAAAAATCACTATTTATATAAAATTCAACAGTATACAAGTTAACACTAGAGGTTATAGGAGTTCCTCTTTCATAATTCCGCATGTGAATGCTTTGACATTGAAATCTTTCCTTTATGAAACATTTGCCGCTCTTACTCATTTTGAGTGACCAATTATGTATTTCTTACTTAAAAGCATGTAAAATCTAAAGATATCCACAATTGTGTATATAAAAGAATACTTTATTTATTTATAGTGGTTATTTACCATTTAGTTCTTTTTAATGTAATGCATTTATATGCAGATTATTTATTAGCCTACATACTTTTTTTCCAGCGTCTGATAATTACTGGAAAATTAGACTGCTAAGAAATATAAAAGAATGGTTTCCCACCCGCAAGTTATTCTGATGGTGGAGTTCCAACAAACATATCCTGCAATCACAAAATATATATATGTACAAAACAAAAGGTTACCTCTATTTTTTACTTTTTTATTAAGGTAGCCGTATAAAACTGGATAAAAAGGAAAACTTCAAGTAACCACTTCCACTAATATAAAATAAATTTGAACGGTGTTATTAAAGTTAAACGGTATAATTAAAGAACTTGTGGTAAATGCCGTATTATATTATAATTCGTTTTAAATGTAAATTAAGACAACAAAAAAATACTACTATCAATTACATATTTTCAGTTGATTATAAATGAAATGCATATTTTATTAAATGTATTTTAATTAATTAATGTCTTTTTTTAGGAGATTTTAATGAAATTTTAAATTGGGAGAGTACGTTTATTTAGATGAAAGGGCATTTTTGACCACATGATTTTTATTATTACATGTTAAGAGACTATTATCATCTATTTAATTGAGAAAAAATTTTCTTGTATGTTCAGATATGAGAAAATTATCTAATTTCGATTTTGATGTTAATTAATTTTCTTTGTGTATTGAGTAATAAAGATACATTTCAAGTACCGTAAGTCTGAAATCATATTTCAGAAAAGGATGATTTTTAAAATTTCACAAAATTCAAAACACTGAATTTACAAAGAGGGAAAAAATAGCAAGTTATTTTGGTCTAAACTTTTAAATACAAACAATCTTTAAAAAAATTTTAACTTTTCCAAACTTTCTTAAAGTTTTATATTATTATCCGTATGGAACTTATGTTTAAATACCAACTATTACTTTAGCAAAATATACCTGTACAATATCTCCAAGATGTTCTTTGATATTCCCAAATAATATGAATATCCGTAAAATATTTTATGGAGCATTTTGTATTATTAGTGCTTATTTACTGTACCATTCTAAGTAAGCATATTATTCGGTTTGCTTATGCTCATAATTTTTTTTTATTTAGCATTAATATTATATTTAACTCAATATAACGTATAAAAGTTTAAAATTGATTGAGCATAACCGAAACATCAAATAAAATTGATTTGAATTTGTAGCATATTGGGTTTAACGCCTTTTTATTTATTTATTTATTACTGATGTAGGCACTGAAAAGCATGGCTTTAATTATTAAAAAGAAATGTGAAAAATATGGTAAAATATTATTACATAATGAAATTTAAATATGTCATAGCAATTCCAAAACATTGCCTAGCATTTTAATTTTGTAAGAAAGAAAAGTTGATTATGGATTAGCATTTTTTTTTCTTTCAAATAAGGAGTCTAAATTAAAACATGAATAAAATTTACTAGATCTGATTTCGTGAAACGTTGAATAAGCAATTGGATCTTCGACTAAGATATACTTTGTTGAAAATCAAATTATCGTAATTAGAAAATTACTTGTCACTACATTTCATATCGATAGCTTTTTGTCATTGATTTGTCGTCGTAATCATTGAGTGGCGCTGCGATCGATGGTCAATGTATTAAACAATCCTCTGTTCAGAAATGAAGTTAATAACTCAGGAAATAATGTGCTGAATCAAGGTTATTTGAAAGCGGCATCTGGCGCTGAGTATCTGCAATTCTTTAAGCAACCACAGCGCCTTCATTGTCTATTCTTATTTTTATATCATCTGGCAAGAAATATTTCGATCGTATTGCAATATAAATGACGCCATTTTTTTGTCTTATTGAGGGTTTAATTTTTATTCATTCTAGATATACGAAAAAGTATTGTACCTTTGAAAGATTTTCAGTATCTAATTTTTATTGACTTTATTTATAAATTCACTATTTTGTTGTAAATGCTGACTTTTTCTATGTATTTATTTATCTTTATTATGTATTTTAAAAGACAAACTTAAAATCTTCACTTGAATTTTGTTTTTATAACGACCTGTATTTATATTTTTGTTGAATATATGAGGAAAGGTTGTTGTAGTTTTGAATTGGATTTCATACGGAAACAAGTATAAACGAGAAAATGATTTTTAACTGCATAAAAAAATAAAGTTATTTTAGTTAAAAATCCAGTTTTGTACATAAATTATTTTAAAAAGTTCAAAGTTTATGAAAAGTCCATTTCTTTTAAAATACATTTATTATGCTATTATTTAATGAACGACGAAAATTTTTTTTCAATTTTTTGGAAAAATTCTATGTTGATTTTCGCAATTCCTCTTTTATTCAACTCTTCTTTGGTCTTTTTCTTGTTTGTTTGTTTTGTTCGAGTAACAAATATATCCAAGCTTTTTAAATTTTCCGGACATTCCTCGGTTGCAATTCTAGCCAGACTAGTTTATTAATTTTTCCTACACAAATTTTTAGGGTTAAAATTTTAAATCTCATGTTAGAATGTTTCTTCTTATGATAACCTGTGCAAAAATGATTTATTTAATTAATAGAAATGGCATATTGTGTTGAATATATTTATGTGAGTGTTTTTATACTTACACATAAATTAAAATCATGAAAAACATGGTAACAATTTACATATACGCCCATTGCGGCTGAAAAGGTTATGGCGGTTTACAATAATCTTTGATTCAAGTTTTAGTTTTTCTTTACTCTTTATTTATGAGTTTTAAGAAAGGGGCGCTCTTTTTTAGATTTACAACTGACGAAGGCAATGACATTCATGGACTAACAAAGTTGATGTTGATGAATTTAAAATCGCTAAATTCCGTATGAAATATGAATGAACCATTTCCTTTTCAGTTATAGTTGTATTCTTAAATCATCAGTAGACATATTCCCATCACAGGCAATATAACCTGTAACACTGAGTTCTTTCCTGATATTATTTGAAGTCATAGATTTTGTAAAAGAAATTCCAACTTTAGCACCTCTTTTACCTCTTGAGTAGAGAGCGTCCCCTTGTGGCGTTTTACAGAAGCTCCTTGTTGCTGTTACAGACAAGCAGTTGAACGGGAGACCTGCGTCCTGAGGACGACTTTTTCCCCTACGCGCAACCCTTGCGCTAACGCCGAATGTGTTCGGTTGGAAACGGTGGAATCCCTCCACCATACCTAATTGTGTATGTGTTGTTTGTAAATTTTGTAGCGTAGCTGTGTTTGTGTAGATTAAAAATATTATTTAAAACCAAGCAGTTCATTCGAAAATCGCAACACACTCACTATACAACTCATTATATATTATACATGATGGCAGATTTATCACTGTTGTTAGGGTTTAATATCCAGTTCTACTTTACCTTGTTGTAACTACTTTTGAACAAGTCAAGTAAGAACTTGTCAATTGGCTGCATTCTAAAAGTGGCCAACTAAATTCTTGATCATGTCAAACAGAAAATAAGAATAGTTATACAAGGACTAGTCGTACATTAAACGAACGGATTAAAAATATATAGTGGTAATCTTGAAAAACAATGATCATAATGTAATCTTGTAAAAAATAATCATAGCAGAAGTGTAATCTTAATTTTAATTTTTTTAAAAAAAATCAAATATTGAATATCAGTTCATATCCAAATTATGGAATACTGTTTGAAATATAAAATTATTTTAATTCATCCATCCTTTAAGAAAAAAATTTCAATTCACAGAAAAATAAGAAGAATTACATTATTAAAACGGTTTTTCAGACTGTAATGCAAATTCTGGCTACAAATCATGTAACCAAAAGTTAAAAACAGATGGCAGGCACAAATTACCATCTGTTTCACATTCAGAGAATATAATCTTGGATTTTCTTAACCTAGTTTAATCTAAACAAGAAGTATTTGCGCCTCTAACCTGGACAAAGGAAAGATACATTATAGTGGTCCAAAATAATATATGTCACAATTTTACATTTGAACCTCTATAACTCATTTTTGATTAGGACTACAAAAGACAGCGTTTTCATAAAACATAATTAAGAGTCTGTATATACCATATGTACTAATATCAGTCATTAATAACAAGAAGAAATTTTGTGAGGCACAATGCTTTGTTGGTAATATTTTTTGGAGGTTGAAACGGATAAAAATATTTTAATCTGAAAAAATCAACCCTGTTTGAGAACAGCTGTAAGCTTTTCTCATCAATCTTTGTACAAAAACACGTACAGTGTACAAACATTGTGTTCAAAACAACACAAAATTCTTACAAAAAGGGAAGAATTTGTATTTCTCTATGAACTCTTTTTTTTTCAATGTTAAATAAAATTAAATATAAATAAATCAGCTCACATACATTTGTTATTGAAAATGTAAATTTTAGAGCCATGACATATGTTAATAGCTTTAACGAATAATTACTTTTCAGTGGAATTTTAAAATTAAATGCAGATCACTTCATTTGAGGGATTGTTAAGATTTCGACATATGAACAGTACTTCATGTTTCCTAAGCTATAAAACCATTCTTAATACCAAAAAGAAAAAGAAAAAAAAATGCTACATTTTTATAACCATTAATTGACCCAATTCCTTTGTCTCTTGTAATTGTTTCGATTGCATTAGAATTTTACTTTTGTATAAGAGATAAAATAAAATTAAATAAATGTGTCGCAAAGATAGATGTAAAAAAACTGCTAAACGACAGCAAAATTTTCATGTCTTTGAATGGGGATTTCACTTATAATTGAGCAGGGTTTAACTGAGATGAAATGCACATTTGTTATAAAAAAAAAATTCAAAATTCTTATTCTTGCCCCTTTCTTCAACCGGTTTGGGACATCTTTTAAAAATCATATTGTTAAACATTTGCATTGTCCTGTACAAAATGTCTCAGCAATATGGAAAGAAAAGATAGATTTCTGGTGAAAGCTTATAAGCCAGTTAACAGCAACGCTACTCGAGCAATTGTTTTTGTCTTGTAATCATGTTACTGGGCTGCGAACCACAAGATCCCAGATTCTATCCTCGCTCATTCCAATCCGTTACAGATTCCTTATATATAAGTAAATAATTTTAAATTCAATTCACTCCTTAGATACAAACACATTGAACTTTAGCATAGTCTTTCAACCATAAATATTAATAACCGATCAAAGTGATTTTCGTTTTAGTGCATATTTTCCAGAGATAAAACATCAGAATAAAATAAAATCGAAAAATACTTGCTCAAATTATCAATGCAAAAAGTTGATAATAAGTTATTTTTGCATAAAGTTGACAAGAAATATTTGTTCTTTTATTGCATGCTTCAAGAAGTTTCGTCAATACAATAAACATTTGTTCAAGTGAATTAAAACAATTTCTAAGTGAGAAAATACACCTTGCATAATATATATATATATATATATATATATATATATATATATATATTTCTTTAAGACAGACAACATTGATTATATTAAAAATTGACTAAAAATTATTTATAAGCCCCTAACTTCTAAGCAATAGCAGCTATCCGAAAACTTTTAATAAAAAATTTGTAAATTTTAATAAAATACCAATTCGCCTAGTTTGATAATTTTTTTTTGGTCTTCAACCGAAATATTCTTATTCTATGAAAATACAACAACATTTAAAAACTCTTGTCATGAGAATCATTGCAATACGTGATCTTCAGTGAAGAATTTTACACAGTTGGCAAATTGACCTCATCAGTGCTTCATACAGTGAAACTTTAAAATTATACGCACTTGGCATCAAAAATTTTAACCTCCTCAGCTCAGCCGGCGTTCCCCTAAGATGGAATTATTCATCCAGAATCTAATGCCGCTTTATTTCTATTAAGCAGCAAGTTGATAAATCCTTCCAGAGGCAACCATGAGATCACAAATCTATAGACACTTTTTTTGGATATAAAAAGAAAATAAATTTAATTATATTTAGATATTATTTATTTTTTGATAAGCTTGATCAAAACATGAAAACAATAATAAAATTTAATTGTAGGATCCGCTAATTAATATATAGTGTTAGAGTTTTGATTCCCTCCGGTGGAGAAGGGGGGGAATTCTGTTCCCCTGGCCGAATGTATTCGAGATGCCGACGCGGCGACATGTACATTCTCTCTCTCGTCTTTGTGTCATGATGTGTTTGTGTGGTAGATTAGAAATGTCCGTGTCCATATATATGTGAAAATAAAATCTATGAAAGTTTCAACTCCTGCTTCGTCCTTAATGGAATTGTCATTCACTGATCGAACATAAAGTAATAAGTGTAAATTGCCTAAAGCTTTGATTTTTTAAAACTTTATTCTGAGAGGATCATGAGAAACATATTCGATAAAAGGGAAAACATTTATCGAAAGAGAATTTTTAATAATCTGTTATAATTACTCTATTTTAAAAATACGAATATTAAAAAAAAGAACGAGTCTTTAAAAATATCCGAATCGAAAAAACAAACTTAATATCGGAAACAGTAAATTACTTTAATTAATTTGAATCTGAATCTGAAAGACAGTCTTAATATCAGGTATATAAAAATGACCCCGCCCATTTTTATGATATCATTTTAGTATAATTTGCCAGCAAATAAATCAGAAAAGTTCTATTTGAAAAGTCAAAAAGAAAATTTTAAAATGTATTTTTTCTGCTCTGGTTTATATATACATACATATATTTAATAAAAAGCCTAGTAAACATGTCGAATTACATGCAATACAAACGGCATTTGCTGGAAGATATGTTTGATTATTTCTTTGCAAAGAAATCTACTGCAGAAACGCATCGGTTTCTGCTAAAAATTCATGTTGATCATACTAATCGAACTCAATTTGCAAATGTGGTTTCATCCATTAAAATTAAAATTTTACTATACATGACAAAGAACGCAGTAGGCCTCCAAAAATGCAAAATGCAGATGTTGAAGTTCCACTAGTTGAAGTATATTACAAAATATAATTGAGATTGACTGCTGCGGTAAATGTTGCCCTGCCATGTATTTTGAAAAGTCTGCAAGCATTTTCAAGAATGTTGAAAAAGAAAATTACGTCCCAAATGAATTAAAAGACAGGAATGTGGATCGTCCGAAAACTATCTGGATCTTTCTGAGACAAAAACACATTGTAATTTATCATTATTTCTTCACCATAAATAATGATTACTGATCAGTCTGATTTTCCCTCATATGTATATTATCACGAGGAAATTTTCCAATAATAATTTGGCTAAGTTTTGATGTGTAATTTAAAGCATATTCATATTACTTCATGATCACATTCTTCCTTCAAAGATAAAAATTAATATAAATTACTGTAAAAAATAGCTAATATAAGCGCGACTGTTTCCTGGGATTTTTTTTATATTTGATCTTTTTATTAAGTAAAATTGACAACAAATCACTTCTTTTAAGGAAAAAAACACATTTGTAAAAAATATTTTTCATTTTTTTTCTTGAAAACTTACAACATTGATCATATGAAAATTAGGCAAAATGAAGATTTAAAAATCATTTATAAATCCCTAAATTCTAAGCAACTGTAGCTATCCGAAATCTTTTTAGACGAAATGTGTAAATTTTAATGCGTCCCTAAGTCGATTTTTTTGTAATCAACTAAATTACGTGAACTTTACAGAAATCCATCTCCCTTTAAAACGTCGTCTGTGACAACCATTCCTATATATATTCCCCCAAATAAGAATGTACTTAATTTTTTTTTATTCTTGAATTGTGAAAAGATCGTTATTACAATATGATCAAAATATTTCTATATGTAGCGCAATGTTAAACAACAACGGCCTTTCGTTTCGAAGCGAGAAACTTCTAAAACCCCTACTTGCGACATCAAAACAAAATGCATTGTGTATTCTCTGGTTAATATATACATAAGAATTTATATTAAAAAGAGATTTTCGCTTTTTTGTATAAATGTTTCCAAAATAATTTGGCTAAATTTTAAAGTTAATATGCTCATATTCTTGCTTTCAAAATAAAGATTAAAGTAAATTATAGTCAAAAGTAGCTAATTCAAACAGTTTCTGCAATTTTTTAAATTTCATCTTTTTCTACTTAAAGTTGACAGTAAATATTTTTTTATTACATGTTTAATAAAAGTTTCTTTAAGCTATTAAATTTTAGTGCAAGCGAATTAAAATAATTTCTTATTCAAGAAGAAAACAAAGATTACAAAATATTTTATAATTTTTTTTTGAAGATTGGCAACATGCATCACGCGAGACAGATAGATAGATAGATTACATATTTTTTAATACACCTCATGAAAACTCCAAACAGAAATAAAACGTAAATGTAAAGTGTTCTAAATAGTATATAGTAAAAAGAATAAATACATAAACGAATTGTTTTATCAAAATTTTTCTGAGATCGTCATAAATAATATATGCGCTGAATTGGAAAATAATTATTGAAAGAATCTTTAACAAAACCGTATTTTAAAAATACAAAAAAAAAACCCAAAAAAAACTTTAAAAAAAATCTGAATAGTGAAGATAATTTTACCAATGTGTATATAAAAGTGCTTTCGGCCATTTCTAAAATAATGGCAAAGTAATATAACCGCAAATAAATAGAAAAAATGCTATTTTAAACATTAGGAAATAACTTTTAAAAATTTGTGTGTGAACTCTTGTTAATATGTATACTTAAATACATATAATAAATAACTAAAATAGATACTGCAGAAACTCATCGGTTGATGTTCAACAATCCTGGTGAGTATCCCTAATTGAATAAAATTTGTAAATGTGGTTTGGCGGATTTAAAAATTATGATTCTTCTACACATGAAAATGAGCATGGCAGACCTCCAATAAAATACTAGATGCGTATATAAATGTTCTGCGTGTTGGACGTAATTACCAAACGATGACTGATACATAAAGCCTTGCCCAAAAGAGCATTTTAAAACATCTATGAGGATCTATTAGCAAGATTCCGAAAAATGAAAATTATACCTCAAATGAATTGAAAGAAATTGATATGGGTTGTCGAAAAACCATATGTGGACAACTGTTTCCGTAGAGGTGATGAAAAATAGAATTAGGATAATATTGGCAGAAATCATTAGTGCGTCTTGGTAAACGGGATACGGAAATATCGAATAAAAACATTTCTAATACTAAGGTTATGGTCTGCATTTAGAGGGACTGACAAGGGGTAGTTTCTAACTATCTAAACCTTGTCACACTAACAATGATAAATGATATAAGCTATAGAAATTACTAAGCTTTACATTGGCGATGCCGCCTATGTGATTTGCAATGTCTTTAGTCTTTACGAGTGCGAATCCTACTAATATTTGCTCTTTAATTTAACCATTCTATAAATATGCCTGTAGATATATTTCTTGTAAAAAAGGCGTAAGCATTAAATAACGATTTACATTAAATTTCAATCCAATCCTTAGAAGAAATCATTGTAATTCTGCGTAATCATACAACCATATATGATGATTATTAATCAAAGTGATTTTTGCTTTAGTGTATATTTTCACGATGAAAAAAATCAGAAAATAATGCGGCTTAGTTATGTAGATGGGACAAAGTTAAAACACACATGCCCACATTCCTGTTTCCAAGGTAAATATTAAAACAAAATACCTGCAAAAATAACTAAAATGAGACCAAATTTATCTGAAATTTCATCTTTTTCTTTATAATACTGCGAAAAAATAGTATAAAGTTCGGTTTTAATTTTTTTTAATTCATTTTCATCAAGCTTTTAAGTATTAGTCCATGCGCATTAAAGCAATTTCTAAGCAAGGAAAGAAAGCAAACGTAAAAGTATTTAAATAATCGTTTCTTCAAAACTGGCAACATCGATCATATTAAAAGTAGTCGAAATTTAATATTAAAAATCACTCATTCCTTTTTACTTCCAAGCAGTTGGTGCTATCCAAAAACTTGTTCTACAAAGGTTGTTAGTTTAAAGAGATTCTGTTTCGCTCTAATTTGAGTTTCCTTTTTCTGTTTTCAACCGAAATATTTATCATATATAGAAATCTACATACATTTTGAAAGTCATACTATGAGAACTATTACAATATATAGTCTTCTGATAAGAAATCCACCTACATATTTTGATTTTTTTGAATAACAATAATTGTTCTTTTCAAAATGACCATATCATTACTTCATGTAAAACTCTAAACAAATTCGCATAAGTCATCTCAAAAAGGCCGTATTCGTAACTATTGACAACAGCATCGTTTCTTTGGAAACTAAAAAAAAGCCGCTCATATTTCTTTGAGCAGTAACTTATTCACAGGCAACTAAGGAAAACTATAATTTTGAGAAAAATTTTCTAAGATTTCTGTTATATATCATTTAAATTATAGTGGTACTTAAAGGAAAGTACAGCACATGCCATATATGTATACATATGTATGAATGAATGTGTGTACAATTTTTTCTTCAAAACTGGCAACATCAATCACGTTCAAAAACTTTTAATTCCTCTCATTTTATTTTTATTTTATTTTTCAACCGAAATATGTTAATCCTATAGAAATCATGTGCATTTGCCAAGTCGTGCAATGAGAACAATTGCAATATGTAATCTTCTGACAAGAAATCCAACTCTAATTTTTTCATTTTTTTAAAATTATAATAATGCGCGCCTTTTTCAAAATAACCACATCGGCGCTGATTCCAGAGCAAAGGCGAACAAATTTCGCTTTATAGCTTCAAAGAGAAAAATCTCCAAAAGGATGTATACCTAATCATTGACAACAGCATAATTTCTTTCAAAGCTAACTGCTGCTGTTCTTATTTCAATCAGCAGCAATTTATTATCCAAAATTGTGGACACTTTCGGAAATTTTTATGTTTTCTAATTTTGTATGCTTATAGAAAATGTAACGTTTCTCAAAATGCAAATTCTTATATATCATTTTAAAGAGAATATGATGTTGATTTTGACATCAAAAGCAAAATTGAAATATTTACAATACAGAAAAAGTTAACTATCGAGATACATAAGATGCTGATGACTCCAATGAGTTCTGAGTATTTCGTAGGGTAGCCTTTATTTTTTTATCACATCTTTACACATTGTTTCAGTGAGCTGATCAGTTTTAAACTGTTCCTTAGTTGTTGCATGATACCAGGAAACAGTTATAGCCACAATTAATTTTCTTTTATTGACAAACGTTTCATATGTACAAGAGTTTTCAAATCGTGCCATAAGTTCTCACTAATTTTGAAGTTAGAACTGTTTTCTGGCCATGATAACAATTCAATGCTCTTTGTACTAAAGGACTCTTTCGATATTTTTGTTGTGTAGAACGCAGCTGTATCCTACTGAAAAATAAATGATGCGCTATTGGGAAATAGATCACTGATGGCAGATTTGGACGCTAGAATAGTGTCAATGTATTTTCTTACATTAAATGCCCCATCGAGGAGGCCAATATCATCTGCTAACACGCATGAACAAATCATAGCACTATAGTGGCATGAATGCATTCTTTATAGTAGCATGAATGCATTCTTTATAGTAGCATGAATGCATTCTTTATAGTAGCATGAATGCACTCAACATGTAGTTCTTCGCTTATTCTTTGTCTTATCTATTTTCGCTATCACTGCCGAATGACTATATGTGTGTGTCATCACTCCGTATAACTTGTGTCCACTGATCATCTGTCCGATTAATGAGCTCCTTTCCCTACTGTAATCTTTTAATACCCTGCTTAAATTGAGATAAGAATTTTTTTTCAATTCTAGCTCTTAGTCCAACATCTAATAATTTTCTCCCGATTGTTTTTGAACTGACATAAAGGCCAGCATCACTCAATTGACTTTTGTTGACCACTGATGATATTCTTCGATCATGGAGACATAGTCTTTATTTTTCTGTCATGAAAAGATGTGGTGCATTATTTCAGACATTTCCTTTATTGTTTTTTATTGAATTTCTCTCCTGATAACGTAAACAAAATCTTTCATCCGGTCTCATGACCTCACCTAATTTGCCTTCTAGCTAAAAATTCTCAGGGTTCCCCATCAGGTTCCACAGTCATAATCATACTGAGTAGAAGTGTTTTTCACTGGCACTCAACAAAGAATCTAATGTCAGTCAGTCAGTGCAATTTAATTACATAAAAAACAATCATACTTCTACAGAAAAAGTACAATAATGACTTGATCCAACTTTAAACATGATGTCAACTTCTGCTAGCAGTTGATAACATTTGATTGGTTCCCAGAACAAGAACAGTGATTGGCCAGGAAAGTTAGAAATTACAATCCACTTCATCACTTTGTTTGTTATTCAGATTAAAGTAAGAATAACTTTTTTTGTATTGCAAATATTTGAAATTTGTTTTGTGTATTGAAATCAGCATTTAATTCTCTTTAAAATGATGTTTTACATTTTATGAAATGTAACATTTTCTATGTTTTAATGACTCCAGGGAGGCATGATTTATTTACAAGAAGCGTGGATAAGGAATGTCCGCCCACAGCGCGATGCAAGAGCAGATTAACGTAAAAGAGGGAGAAATTAATTATCTCTGGTCTTATATACCATGAGATTTTGATAGGGATTTATCTACACGTGTCGATTTAGACAAGAGAAATACAGGGATCTTTTAGAACAATTCGTTTAGATAAACAATTTTTTGTCCCTTCATTCGGAGAGTAGGAACCGCTGACAAAAGCATTTTATAAAGCTTCAATTGAATTAACTAAGTAGAAAAGTGGAATGGGATCAGGAAATAAGAGAATATTTTTGAATGAAAATAATCTTAATATCCGAATTATTCAATTAATTTTAAATTAATGCTTTCGGGTAATTTTAAAAGATCGTAGTATTTCTGTTTGCCAGCAAATAAATTGGGAAAGTTTTATGTGAAAGATTTTCAATAACTTTCAAAAACTTGTGTGTGAGTTCTGGTTAATATATATGTAAAACATATATAGTATACCCTAGAAAATTAGTCGATTTTCATGCAAAACAAAGTGCATTTCAGAGAGGCTATGTTTAATTATTTCTTTACAAAAAAAAAAAAAAAAAAAAAAAAAAAAAAAACTAAAGCAGAAACACATTGGTTGCTGTTAAAAATCCATGATGAACATATTCATCTAATACAGTTTGCAAAAGTGGTTTCGTCGATTTAAAAATTAAGGTTTCACTATACATGACAATGAATAGGGTTAAACTCCAGAAACATGCAAGATGCAGATATTGATATTTTGCGTTTTGAAGATAATTACCAAAATTAATCGAAAATGAATGTTGCTACCCAAAATTGCATTTTGGGAAGTCTAC
The DNA here is from genome assembly GCA_026543865.1 of Argiope aurantia. NCBI lineage: Eukaryota > Metazoa > Arthropoda > Arachnida > Araneae > Araneidae > Argiope > Argiope aurantia. The sequence goes on from JAPMOR010022582.1 coordinate 21,635, forward strand.
AAGAAATGGGATGCTTCAGAAATAAGGAAATTTTGTCCTATATTAATTGAAGAAAAGCTTATTGATAGTCGAAAAATAACATGTGTACATATTCTTCGAAGAAGGGAAGAAATAATTTTTTTATAGTATACCGACACATGATGAAAAATGGAATTAATAGAATTAACTAAAGTAGTTCAAAACATAAGTGTGTCCTGATGTACGGTAACTAATTGTATCGTCTTTAATAAATATATCTTTAAACATTCGCATCGCAGATTAAAAATAAATAAATTTTTAGCCCTCACTTGCAGACTGGAAGATAAAGGCGGATTCGGAATCCAAACGTAAATATCGTAATATTTGTTTCAATCCCCAGACAAGCATATTGAAATTTAACATATTGATGTAACCCTGCATGATGTCTGATGAACAAAATGTTTTTTTATTTGTTTTTATGTATGTTCTCGCGAAAAAAATATAATTCCGAAAATATTTTGGCCTATTTTTAAAGTTTGAATTAAATTCCAACGCTATTATTTTTTAGAAGTTATTTAAAATCCAAGCTTCTACACTAATATTGCTTCTACACAAATAATAAATATTTCTGCTATTTTCTTATTCATTTAATGAATTTTCATCGAGATGTTAAGCCTTAGTCCAAGCACATGAAAATAATTTCTTGGTAAAGAAGAAAACATTCTGTAAAAGTTATTTTATAATTTTTTCCTTCAAAGGAGGCAATATTCATCATCTTAAAAATAGCTGAAGTTATCCTTAAAAATCTCTTACAGACCCCAAACTTCTAAGAAATTGCAGGTATCTCAAAAGTAGTAAAACGAAATTTGTAATTTTTAATGACACTCTAATTCGCAAAATTTCATTTTTTTCGCTTGAACCGAAATATGTTCATTCTTTGGAAATCTCCCTGCATTTAAAAATGTTTTTGTTGAACATGCTTCTTTGAATAAAATTTGCAAATGTGGTTCCATGATTTAAAACTCAAGATTTCTCAAAACCTGACAGAGAGCATTTTAGACCTCCAGAAATATGCAGTGCAGATATTTCAAAGTTTTGCATTTCAAGGATTATTGCTAAATACAATTGGAATCCACTATTGCAATAAACCTGGCAAATCTATGAATTTTGAAATATCTAAAAGTAATTGGTTCGTTAATATTGTATGATTCAATTCAATTCTTAGAAAAGCTTATTGAAATTTTGTATATTTATGCAACCATAAATTATCATTGATTATCAAAGGGACTCTTGCTTTTACGCACAATCTTTAAAAAATACAATTCAGAAAATAATTTGGTTTACTTTAAATTGAAATAAGTTCGTAACAAATGTATTCAAATTCTGAAGTGGAAGTTCATAATAGATGGCTTTTTTTCTCCTATTCTACCATATACTTTAATCTATCTGCAAACGATGTATCGGATCTGTGATGTTTTTAAAAATCAACTGCCACAAGCTTAATATTACAAAAAACAATGTATCATTCAGCACAAAATTGTGCAGCGTTCAGATACAGTCAGTTCTTTTCCAGTTGAGGTCAGTGCTTACAGCACCATTCGCTGAAAAGCCTGGAAGCTAATGTGTCTAATTTCAATTCTTGTTTTCTTTTTCCAGTGCTGCGATATAAATTATAAATATTTCATTTAAAAGTAACTCGCGAGTATTTTAATTATTATAAAAATTATTTTGTAAATAGTTATTAATTCAGATTGCAACAGTGAATGTCAGGCAACAGTTTTTAAATTTTTGATTTTGCTTCTTCTAAATAAACTAGTTTTTGAATAAAAATTAAGTTGATGTCAATTTAGTAATAGTATTTACAATCTAATAAGATTTCGTTTAATTGTAAGTTTGTTTGCATTCCATTTTTCATGATACACGAACTCAACACCAAATAGTGCAAAATAACTTTAGCCCCTTTTTTTGTTGTTGTTGTATCAGGATAACACAGAGTGCCCTGAAGTTTTAACATAGAAGTAGAAGGGTTTATTGTAACCGGCTTTCTGAGATAGTTGTTGTGTTCTTCTAAATAATAATTACAAATCTTCATTTGTGTACTGATCGTAGAATTCGTAATGAGGAATGCCACGTTCTTGAAATAAATTAATTTTCATGTTTTCTTACAGAACTTTTCCATATTGACATTAGAAAAGATTTTTCAAGAATATTTTGCATCTTTTGCTAACTGTATTCATACAGTGATATTTTTAATATTTGATCAGATGTGGATTCATGTCAAGTTATAAACTTTGAATACTATTGAGAATAACTAAAAAAATACTAGTCACTTTTTTTTCAATTCGTTTTTAGACTTTAAATGATTTGCTGTCATTAGTTCCTCAATTTATTATGAAATAAAAAATGCCTTATATTTATTTATTATATAAAATATAAGCCTTACTTTGACACCACAGTCTACGTGGTTTGCAATGTCTTTAGTGTTTCCTAGAGCGAATCCAATGAATCTTTTTAATTTAGTCACTTTATAACATTTTTATTCTGCTTCACATCAATAATTAAAAAACTACCGTTCAGTTTAAATTCATATATATTGACCCAATTCTAAAAAATATGCTTAAATCTCTAATTATTTACTTCAATAAAAAAATACAAACCTAGATATGGGATGTAATCTCTGTCAAAGGCAGAAGTTGTGGACGATAATCCGTCATAAAAGTAAATGATAATTATTTCAGTACAACATCAACCTTCCAAGAAAATGCATGGAAACTGCTGCAGGGTACAACAAGACCACCCTTATAAGGTTGTAGCTATGCACGCCAAAGCCATTATTCAACGATTATATTTAGAGTAATTTTATTTCACCATGTTTAGAAGCCTAGACATTATATAAATGTCTTTAGATATCTTTATTTTTAAAAATGTGCAAATAGTAAGTAAGGAATTCGATTTTTATACATTTGTGTGACATTTTTCTGTTTTGAATTGTTCCTACAGCGAAAAAATTGTTTCACTTAAGGAATGTTTCGCATAATCATTAAGATTAGGTAACGTATTAGACAACATATTTCAAGATATCTTGTTTAACGAGGTGGTATTAATTACTTCCATTTTTCTATTAATTAATTAATTCCATTAATTAATTCCATTTTCATACTTTATTTAATTAAAGTGGTTAATTACCATGCAGTTCTTTTTAATGTAATTCATGGGTATGTCCGATTATTTATTAGCCTACAGACTTTTTTTCTGGCGTCTGATAATTACCTAAAATTTAGATTGCTAAGATATATAAAAGAAGAACGGTTTCGCAACCGTATATAATTCTGATGGTGGAGTTCAAACAAACATACCCTGCAGTCTACGTAGATTTATTTAATTTTATATGTGTAAATTAAACTTGAAAGCCGACGAAATATATGAAACAATATGAAAATGTTAAGAACGGTTAGTAAATGCCGTATTATATTATAATACGTTTTGAATGTAAATTAAGACTACAAAAAAATTGCTTCTATAGATTACATTATTTCAATTGATTATAAATGAAATGCATCTTCAAAAAAATGCATTTTGATTAAGGAATGTCTTTTTTAGAGGTGATTTTAATTAGCTTCTAATTTGCGTGAGTACGATTATTTAGAGAAAAGGGCATTTTTGACCACGTGCTTTTTAATTTTACATGTTAAGAGATTATTATCATCTATTTAATTGAGAAATACATTTTCCTGACCGAAACATTTTTCTTTCAAATCCGTCTGTATTTCTAAGACCGCGAACGAAAACGAATCTACCTAAAACCTTTTAATTCTTGAACAGTAAATATAAACGGTTCTTTCAGAATGAAAACATTACTATTTACATAAAATTCAACTTGATACAAAACACAACAGGTTGAAGTGGTTTAGCTTCCATAATACCCTATTTCAGGGATGGCGAACCAGTGGCACGCGTGCCATTGATGGCACGTGGCACAATATTTTGGGCACATCGCCGATTAAAACGATTTGCATTTAATTTCAACATAACATTTTTATTATGAATTATTACGAATAAACGGCAGTGATCGGTCGCTGTGACCATATTTCCATTCCCTACTAGTTCTAAGTGTGGTGTAACATCTCTTGATAATGTAATGGTGTTAGTCACAAAAATAGTCAACCTCACATCGTCGCAGGCTTAAAATAAGTGAAAGTATGATGCTTTGTTGGATTAAGTCAATTCGGTATATAATGGCTTAATTTTATAATAATATTCACTAGTTGAGCCGCGGGAACGTACTTTAAAGATTTGCTGATAGCTTAGAAGAAATCAGACTGTTTCTCCAAAATGAGGTTAAAATATCCACAGTTGTCGGATGTTATGTAGCTTTCAAAATTAGTTTGAATTACACGTTTAAATAAAAACTTTACTACTATACAATGCATTTTTTTGTTCTGTGCATGTTTTCAGTTGTTAGTATTTAGTTTTATTATTTTCCGAATAATTACAAATCAAAATTATTTGATCGCACGTCTGTACCTCATGCAACATTTCTTCAGAAAAAATGGCACGTTGATTTAAGGTTCGCCTCCCCTGCCTGTTTTGACAGTGAGGTTATTTTTTAACAAATTTTTGTCGCTCCTACTTATGTTGAGCGACAATCTACATATTGCATCTACTGAAATAAGAGAATTGAATAAAAGAACCATTTGTTCTATATAAACGAATAGTTTATTTAATTAAAGTGGTTACTTACGATGTAGTTCTTTTTAATGTAATGCGTGGCTTTATAATGCAATGCTTCAGACTTTTTTCTGACGTCTGCTAATTACTGAAAAATTAGATTGCTAAGAGATTTAAAAGAAGAATGGTTTCGCACCCGTATGTAATTCTGATGGCGGAATTCAAACAAACATACCTTGCAATCTATGTAGATTGTTTAATTCGATATCTGCTCTTCACAAAAAGAAGTAACAAAAAGTTACCAATGTAGAACCTCTTTTTCTCCTTGAGCAGAGAGCACCCCCTCTTGGCGTTTTACAGAAACTCCTTGTGGCGTTTACAGACGAGCAGTTGAAAGGGAGACCTGCAGCCTGAGGTCGGGTTTTTTCTATGCGCAAACCTTGCGCCAACACCGAATGATTTCTGTTGGAAAGGGTGGAATCTCTCCACTATACTATTTACTTTAACTTACTTGTTTTCTTATAGTTTTTTTTTTTTTTTTTTTTGTAAATTTTGAAGTGTAGCTGTGTTTGTACAGATTAAAAATATCGTATTTAAAATCCGGGCTGTTCAATAGAAGGTCGCAATATACTCACTATACCTCTAATTTTTTACGCTTTTTTTATTAATGTAGTGGTGTAAACCTGGATAAAAAGGAAAATTGCAAGTAACCTCTTCCACTAATGTAAAATAATTTTGAAAGGCCACAAAAGTGTGGTAAACTACGCGAAAATGTTAAGAACAGGGGGTAATTGCTATATTATAATACGTTTTGAATATAATTTAAGAGAACAAAAAATTTTTGCTATAAATTACATTATTTCATTTGATTATAAATGAATTACATCTTCGAATAAATATATTTTATTTAAAGAATGACTTTTAGAGATGTTAATTAACTTTTAGATACCGAGAGTGAGATAAAAGGGCATATTTGACAATATAATTTTTATTATATTACATGTTAAGAAAGTATTATCATTATTTCGTTCAGAAAAGTCATATCCTGAGTGTGGTTTTTTAAACATCATTCTTCAATGAAAGAATTTATAATTCATATTTCTGCATATCAAAGATCAAGAATCAGTAACTAGTAACAGGAAACAAAAATGTAGTGAGCATTATTTTTTTTTTTTAAATTGGATAAATAGATATTTATATAAAGTAGAGATTGACAAATTAGGGTGATCTTATTGAAAGAGGTAATGTGGATTTTTATCAAAAATCACTAAACGCTAAAAGATATTTAATATCAAGTATGTAAACATTATCTAATTTCGATTTTGATGTTAATTAATTTTCTTTGCGTATTGAGCAATAAAGATACATTTCAACTACCACAAGTTTGAAATCGTATTTCAGAAAAGGATAATTTTTTAAATTTCATTAAAATTAGAACACTGAATATACAAAGATGAAAAAAATTTTGTCCTTATTTTCTCCTTAAAATTCTTCCTTAGATTTTTTGTTCTAAACTTTTAAATACAATGTTTTTAAAAAGAATTAACTTTTCCAAACTTTTTTAAAGTTTTATGTTACTATACGTATGGAATATATCTAAAGTTCAAATAGCAACTATTACTTTAGCAAAACCTACCTGTAAAATTTCTCCAGGATGTTCTTTAATAGTCCCAAATAATATGAATATCGTAAAATATTTTATGGAGCATTTTGCATTATTAGTGCTTTTTTACAGTGCCATTCTAGGTAAGCATATTATTTGATTTCCTTATACTCATATAAATTTTTTTATCTAGAATTAATATTATATTTAACCCAATATAATGTATAAAAGTATTAAATTGATTGAGGAAAACAGAAACTGCAAATCAAATTGATTTGAATTTATAGCACATTGGGTGGAATGTCTTTTTATTTATTTATTTATTACTGATGCATGCACGGAAAAGCACAGATTTAATAATTAAAAAGAAATGTGAAAAATATGGTAACATTCTATTACATAATGAGATTTAAATATGTCACAGCAATTCCAAAACATTAAGTAGCATTTTAATCTTATAAGAAAGAAAAGTTGATTATGGATTAGTATTTTTATTCTTTCAAATAAGGTGTATAAATTAAAACATGTATAAAATTTACAAGATCTGATTTCATGAAACTTTGAATAAGCGATTGGATCTTAGACTAAGATATAATTTACTGAAAATCAAATTATCGTGATTAGAAAATTGTTATTACATTTTAGATTGGGTGTTTATAGTCATTGATTTGTCACCCTGATCATTGAGTGGCTCTACGATCTATTGCCAATGTATTAAATATTCCTCTGTTCAGAAATTAAATCAATGACTCAGAAAAGAATACGCTGTGTCACGGTTACTTGCGAGCAGTATCTAGTTCCGAGTATCTGGAATTCGTTAAGCAATCGCAGCGCCCCCATTGACTGTTTTTGTTAATAAATCTCTAACCAGTAATATTCGGGTGGCATTGCAATCTAAATGACACCATCTTTTATCTTATTGAGCATTGAATTTTTAGTCAATCTTGATATTCGGGAAAGTATTGTACCTTTGAACGATTTCCAGATTCTATTTTTTATTCGCTTCAATTGTAAATTCACTATTATATTGTGAATGCTAACTTTGTGTCATTTTGCATTTATTATATATTTTAAAAGACACATATTGAAATTTTCTCCTTATTTTTTATTAAAAAAATTTATATATATGTCAAAGGTACAATGACTTAGGTGAAGAGATTTTGTAGTTGTGATTTGGATTTATGGAAATTAACATAAATAAGAAAATGACTTTTAATTGAAAAAAAATAATAAGGTAATTACTTTGGATTAAAAATTGATTTTTATACGTAAAAAATATATTTAAAATTGTCCATAATTTATTACAGCAGATTTCTTTTAAAGTACATTCATTATGCTACAATTTAATAAACGAGGAAAATATTTATCTAATTTTTGAAGGAAATCTATGATAATTTTCACAATTTTTCTTTTCCGACGCTTATTCTTGACTTTTTTTTTCAAGCAGTAAAATTTTTAATACATTCCCACGTTGGATGCATTGGTTTTAATTCTAGTCAGATTAGTTAATTAATTCTTACTACTCGAATTATGCAGGATTCAAATTTGAAAATTCATGTTAGAACAGTTCTTTGTATGATAACCTATGTAAAAGAGGATTTATTCATCTAACAGGAATAGCATATTCTGTTGAATATGATTGGGTGAATTTTTTAATACTGATGCCAAGGTTTTCAAATTTAAAAGAATTCGTAAGCAACATGGTAAAAATCTGCATATATGCCCATTGCGGCTGAAAGGGTTAAGACAGTTTAAGATAATCCTTGATTCAAGTTTTAGTTTTTCTTCATTCTTTTTAAGAAAGTATCTGTCATTATCAGATATACAACTGAAAAAGGTCATCTTATTTATGGAATGACTAAACTGCTTTAATGAAAATATAATATCTGAATTGTGCATGAGATGTGAATGAACCAATGGCCTTTTTTTAATTTTAAAATTCATCAGTCATTCATTAACATCATTTTTAAATTACACTCATCATATCGATGAATTCACAAATCCTCATCTGTAGAAATATCTTCATCGAAGGCAATATATCCTATAACACTGAATACTTTCCTGATTTACTTGGAATCACATGTTAAAGAAAAGAAATTCCAACTAATTATACCTCATATATAGTGGCAGATTTATCAATATTGCTAAGGATTAATATCCAAATCTTCATTAATTAGTTGTAACAAATTTTAAATAAGAAAAGTAGGACCTTGTCATATCTTCAATCTATGAGTGGTGGAATTGATCAAACAAATTTTTGGTTGTCTCAAGATAGGAAGTGTCATATATTCGTTGATGTCAAAACGTAAATGTATAGGCTTTTCAGCACTCAAATGATTTATATAGAAAATAATAATCTCGTAAAATAATGATTAGCAAATAATCTTGTAAGAAAAGAATAACAGTTGAAGGGCTAACCAAATATTATACCATTTAGAATAAAAATATTGCATAAAAATTCATATAAAGTATTATTTAAAACACAGAAATTTATTTAATACATCATTTCTTTAAAAATAAACTTTCAATCCTCTGAAAAATGGAAAAAAGGATTACATTATTGCAATAGTTTATTTTAAATAGGAAAGCAAATTCTGGCGACAAATCATGTAGCCAAATATTAAACACTTATGCTATGCACAAATTATCATCTATCTGACATTCAAAGAAAATAATCATGGGTTTACTTTCACAAGTTTCCCCTAAACAAGCAGTAGTTCTGCCTCTTACCTTGACAAAGAAAAGATACATCATGGGAATCCAAGATAATATATGGCACAATTTCACATTTGAATTTCTATAAATCTTTTTTGATTAGGACGATAAAAGATAATGTTTTCATAAAATAGGATTATGAGTCTGTATATAGCATACATGTACTAATATTATTCCTTAAAAAAAAGAAAAAAATTATGAGTCATAACGCTTGATGGTAATACTTTTTAGAGGTTTAAACAGATAAAAACATTTTAATCTGCAAAACATAAACACTATTTGAGAACAGCTGGAAGCTATTTTCATCAACTGCTAGGTGATATTTGTACAAAAACACAGTGCAGAAACACAAAATTTGTACAAAACAACTAAAAATTTCTAAAGAAGTTTAGAATTTGTATTCATTCTATTAATTCTAATTTTTTAATCGTTAAATAAGGTAAAAGGTAAACCAACTCAAATACATTTGTTATTGAAAATATAAATTTTAAAGACTGGCAACTTGGATCATGTGAAAATTAGGCAAAGTTAAGGGTTAAATATCATTTCTAAGTCCCCATATTGAACGCAATTGCAACTATCCAAAACTGTAAATTTTATAGTGACACTAATTTGATTTTTAATCGCTCATGAGACCTATTCCAATTTTTATTCTTCCAACAAGGAGCCATCTTTGAAATGATTCTTGCAAAGTGAAAAATGGTTATTTCAGAATGGCCACCACTCTATATGCATGTTAAAAATACGAATATCAAAACAGGAATCAGTCTTTCAAAATACCTCTATGGCGAAGATAATTTTAATACTGAGTAAAGGCAATTCTATTCGCCAAAAACGATGGTTGTTAAAATGTTTTCTACTTTTAAGTCTGTTTTCACTAAAAAAATGCAATTCAGAAAATCTTTTGGTCTATTTTTAATGTTGAATTAAATTTAAAGCAAACATGTTCAAAATTTATTCCCAAGATAAAGAATAAAATAAAGAGCAGTCAAAAGTTGTCAGTGCAAACTAAATTATTTTCTTCAACTTCTTAAAGTACTAAACTTCTACATAATATTGCTAATAAATATTTCTGTTCTTTTCTTATTCTTTTAATTAATTTTCATCGAGTTGTTAGGCTTTAGTCCAAGTGTAAGAAAATCCTTTTTAGTAAGGAACGAAAGCATATGCAAAAGGTATTTTATAATTATTTTATTCAAGACTAGTCATCTTAAAAATGGTCGAAGTAAAGGGTTAAAAATCCTTTACAGGTCTTTAATTTGTAAGAAATTGCAAGTGGCCCAAAACTATTGATACAAATGTGTTTCTAATACGAAGTTATAATAACACTTTTGAATCTTAAAATTTATTATATTTTTTTTGTCTTGAACCGAAATAGGTTCATTCTTTGGAAATCTCTCTACATTTAAAAAATTTCTTCCATTACAAACATGGAACATGTTACCATCCTACAATGAATCTATTCAAAGCGTTATGTTTTTTGACTGATGAAAGCACTTTTGTTACAAAATGGCCACATAACTGCTTCATACAACGCAACTTCGAGACAGTGCGCCCTTGCGGTCAGACGAAATAAACCTCCGTAACAAATTTGAACGCATGATATAAATATGCCACTAAAATTTCTTTTCAGCAGCAAGTTAATAATAGAAAATAAGGACTATATAAAAACACAAAGCTTTTAAATTTGCTTTATATCAAAATAATTTTTATAAAATTATAGTGGTAAAAACTTGATCTACGCAGTAAAACAGTCATAAACTTTAAATGTAAGGTGTGGAAATCAGTATACAATAATAAAATTAAATTGCCGCTCTTTCTGTTTAATTAAAATTTATTCTGAGTTGATCGTTAGTAAGATATTGAAAAAAAATGGGAAATAATTATTGAAAGAGAATTTTAAATAAAACTGAACTTAAGAAAACAAATACTAAAGGAACACAGCGCAAAGAAATATTCATATCCGGAATATGAAATGGATTCCGTCCATTCTTAATAGATGGCGCTAACTATTAATTTGGCAGAAAGTTAATAGGGAAAGTTTATTTGAAAGGTTAACAGAAAACGTTTGTAAACTATTGTACGTAACTTATAGTCATTTTTATTAATACTACAAAAGACAGCGTTTCCATAAAACAGAATTATGAATCTATACATATCTGATATCAGTCCTTAATAACATGAAAAAATTTTATGAGGCCTAATGCTTTGACGGTATTACTTTTTAGATGTGGAAACGGGTAAAAAACAGTTAGAAAAAATTAGAAAAAAATAAACACTGTTTCAGAACAACTGTAATCTATTCTCATCGACTATTAGTAGACTATTATTCCCAAAGAATTATAGAATTTGTGTTCATTCTATGAACTCTAATTTTTAAAATGTTAAATGAAATTAAAGGTAAATAAATCAGCTCAAATGCATTTTTTATAGAAAATGTAAATTTTAGAACAATATCCTACGTCATTATTTTAACGAATAATTACTTTTCTGTGGAGTATTTAAAAAAAAATATCATGCAGAACAAATCTAATGAAGAGTTGAAGGTTCGTAAAATGAATGAACTTTCAACACTTCGCCAGTCTTCCATTCTTAATACATAAAATACCACTTCATTCTTTGTTGCATCATTTATTGTCCCAATACTGTTATTTTCTGAGATTGTTTTGTTGATGTTAGAATTTTACTTTCGGATAAAAGATGAAATAACATAAAAAGAAATATACCATATAGATGTAATAAACTGTCATACGACGCTAAAAGTCTCTTTTTGTTGAATGTAGATTTCATTTATCACCAAACAGAGTTTTACTCAGACGGAAAACACATTTGATATAACAAAAATTCGAAATTCTTATTATTGCTTCTTTCTTCAATCCGCTTGGGTGTTTTGTTAAAAATCGTGTAATTAAGCCTTTGCATTGCACAGAACAAAAACCAGCAACAAGATAGAGAGAAAAGATAGATTCCTTACAAATTAGTTCCTAACTTTAAATTCAATTCCAAGGCAATTAAATTTACTAATGTCCTACACCCATCAGTAAAGATAATCGATCAATGCGATTTTCGTTTTAGTATATATTTTAACGAGAAAAATATTCAGAATGTAATATGGCTTGGTAAAGTGAATGATAGGAAAGGTAGATTCCTTATAAATTAATTAATATCTATTCCTATACCTGCCACTTACGGTTTCAATATATGGTGTCTCCCCCTATATCCTGTTAGAAAACACTTTACCAGCCCTACTCATACAGAGTAGACGTACTTTTACTTTCCTTGTAATTTGTTGATCCTTTATTATGAGTGTTAATAGTAATAAATTTATTTTTTATAATTAATGTGGATTAAGTCCATTAATCTTAAATTGTTCACTACCGATGGATGTATTACTTGCTGGCATATCGGCAGAATTAGGGCTACCACCATAACAATATCTTTAAATTCAATTCAATCCTTAATCAAACGTAATTAAATTTATCTGTTTTGTAACCATCAATAATGATAACCGATCAAAACGATTTTCGCTTCAGTGCATATTTTAACGAGAAAATATTCAGAATGTAATATGGCTTCGTATTCAAGTTCAATCGAATCGGAACAAGCATGCTTTTGATTATCACTGCAAAAATTAAGTTCGAAATAAAATATGTTTAAATCTTAGAATCTTAAAATATTATTGTTTTTCATTGAAAGTTGTCAATAAATAATTCAAATTATTTATGACATGCTTGATGAATTTTCTTCAAGCTATTAAATTGTAATCCAAGTGAATAAAAACAAGTTCTAAATGAGAAAAGAAACCATTCTTCAAGGCAGAAAACGCTGATCATATTAAAAATATTTTAATTTAATTGTTAAAATCATTCATAGACCCTTACATTTTAAGAAATAGCAACTATACGAAAAAATTAAAATAAAACTTGTAAATTTCAAAAAGACACCAATTCGTTTGAATTGATTTTTTTCCTTTAGTCTTTAACCGAAATATGCTTATTCTATGGAAATCCAGCAACATTTCAAAATTATTATCATGAGAATCATTGCAGTATGTGGCCTTCTGTCAAGGATTTTACCATTTTCTTGAACAGTAAAGCACTCTTCTAACAAATTGCTTCATACAGCAAAACGCTAAGTCTACGCACTTAGGATTCTAGGAGGAAATCTCCATAACCTCATCTTGAGCTTTGCGATGATGGAATTATTTATCCAGAATCTAATGCAGCTGATAATTCTTTTAAGCTGCAGGCTAATTAATGCTTCTAAATATGAATACAAAATCAAAAATGTACAGTTTATTTTATATAAATATAAAAAAATGTAATTATGCTGAAATACATGTATTTAGAAATTATATAATTTTCGATAAACTTGATTAAGACATGAAATTTAGAAAATTTAATTGTACGTTCTGTAAATTAATATACAGTAATAACAGTATATTTCCTAAATTTTTGATTTGTTGAAACTTTATTCTGAGATTATTATAAATAACATATTGGATAAATTTATCTAAAAAGAATTTTTAATAAAATTCTATTTTAAAAATATATATACTAGAAAGAGAACTAGTGTTTAAAAATAAATGAATTAAAAGGATAATCATAAGATGGTATATATAAATTTTTATTTGCCTATTATTATGAGATGGCAGTGATAGTACTGTATACATACAAATTAATCAGAAAAGTTTTATTTGAAAGGTTGACCAAGACTTTTACAATTTAGATTGTGAGCTCTCTTTAATATATATACAAAAATATGGATAGTAAATAACTAAGAAAACATGTCAGTTTAATGCATTACAAACTGCATTTGCAGGATTTATGCTTCATCATTTTTTGGAAAGAAAAAAGCAGCCAAAACACGTCGGATGCTATTGAACATTCATTATGGGCTCATCGAATAAAATCTAGAATGTGAAATTAGAATGTTTAGAACATTTTGTATGCTTCGACCATTTAAATATTAAGATTTCAATACACACGACAAAGAGCATGGTAGAATTAATTATTGAAAGAGAATGATAAAAAATAATTATTAAAAGAGAATTTTTAATAAAATTCTATTTTAAAAGTACAAATGCAAAAAAAAAAAAAGGGATCAGTCTTTTAAAAATGATTTAAAACACAG
>JAPMOR010022590.1:0-29875 GCA_026543865.1 Argiope aurantia
GACCATGCTTTCATGAAATCAGCTGCTGTGGTAGTTGTATTTGGTCCATCATGACATCCAACTTTTTCCACGTCCTAGCGATCCTTAGGTTTAACCTTAACAATCAGATTTGGTCCATGAAAGTTTGGTCTTAGTTTGAGTCCAGTTCCAAACTGCGTCCGTTGTATGGCCACTAATTCACCAAGTTTGTAGATGCTCGCCACTTTTCTTCGTTTGTTGAAACTTTTGCGATTCTCTTCTTGCATCTTCAAAATGTTTTTCCTTGCTTCTTCTCTCGTATTATTTCGATATTCCATCATTACTTTTGTGTATTCTTCTTCCAATATTTCCTTTAAATGTAAATCAGTTGTATCTTTTAATTTTACTCCAGTTAAAAGCTCAAACTGGGTAAACTTTGTACTCCTCGAAACAGTACTATTGATTATTTTCTGCACTGATGCAACATGTTTATATCATTTGGTGGGGTCTGTTATAGAGAATTTTGATAGAATGGGTATTAAAATTTTATGCATTATTTCAATTTGCCCATTTCCGGGAGGAATTCCAGTGCTAATTTTGAAATGTTTAATATTTTCATCCTGACAGTATGTTTCAAATTCTTTCGAGGTAAAAGCTGAACCTCTGTCTGTTATTATTCTTGTCAGATTTCCAAAAGTAAATCGTTGAAGCTTAAGTTTAGTTATTGCATCCTGAGTAGATGTTGATTTAACCGGATACAACCAGACAAATTTTGTAAAAGCGTCGACTATTGAAAAAATATGCTGGTAGTTCTTATTTGTAGAAGGCATAGGGCCAATGAAATCGATGTGATATGTACTTAAAGGCAAATTTTCTTTTGGGATGGGGTTAAGGAAACCTTCACCTTTCCCACGTTTATTACACAGAATACACTCCACGCAATTGGTAACCACACTTTCCATTTTTGACCTCAACTTTGGTATGTAAAATTCTTGCTTTAAAATTTCTTCCGTCTTAGCCGCAGTGTAATGTCCTTTATTGTGAATTTCTCGAATAATTTCTCTTTGTAATGCTTCTGGGACTATGAGCAATTCTCTACCATTATCGTATTTGTATAAAACTCCATTTGTCACAATGTGTTCACCGTCTTCTTGCTTATCTATCAAAGCTTTTAATTTCTTAAGGAATTCGTCCCGATTTTGAGCATTGGCTATTTTAGTGGTCACTTCACTGTATGAACGAGTAACAACAAGTACTGCGTTTCGACTAAGAGAATCTACGTGTGCCATTTGTTTTCCCAATCTGTGAACAATTTTGTAATCAAATTCCTCTAACTGTAAAGCCCATCTTGCAACTTTTGGTGTAAGATCTCTTTTACTCATAGTTTGTTGAAAAGCGGAACAATCAGTCACAATTTTAAACTTGGAACCCAGTAAGTAATGTCTAAATTTTTTCAACGCTTCGATTGCAGCCAAAACTTTTAATTCATAGCTGCTATATTTTTCTTGTTGTGGAGATGTTTTTCGACTAAAATAATGAATAGGATAAAACTTATTGTCGGTTCCCTGTTGCAGCAGCGCTGCTCCGAATCCCTGACTGCTAGCATCTGTATGGAGTTCTAAAACTGATCCCTGTTGATAGAGATGCAATATTGGCTCCCGAGTTAAAATATCTTTAAGTTTTTGAAAAGCTTCCTTTTGTTCAGATTCAAACTTAAATGCAATGTCTTTTCTTAGTAGATCACTAAGCGGTTTTGCGATTTTTGAATAGTGGAGTATAAATTTACGGAAATAGCTAGTAAGGCCTAAAAAGCTTTGAACTTGTTTAACAGTTTGTGGTTGTGGAAATTTTTATACAGCTACCGTTTTAGATACAGAGGGCTGTATAGTTCCGTTTTGGATTCTATAGCCTAAAAATTCTATTTGTGGTTTTAAAAACTGACACTTCTTAAAATTAAACTCCAAACCGTACTCTGATGCAACCTGTAGAACACGTTGTAATTTTTCTAGCCCTTCTTCCTCGGTTTTGGATGGTATAATAATGTCGTCCATATAAATCAGTACAGTTCCGTCTAGAATCAAATTCCTGAATATCACATTAATGTAACGCTGAAATATACTCAGACTATTGGAAAGTCCAAAAGGTACTTTAAGAAATTCCCACTGGCCATGATGTGTTACAAAAGACATAAATTTTGTGCTATCTTTCTCCACGTCTACATGAAAAAATCCGTTTTTCAAGTCCAAAGTAGTAAATATTTTTGATTGCTCAAGTGTGTCAAGCAAACCTTCTATGATGGGTAAAGGGTACCGAATTTTTGTTCTTTAAAAAGCAGCCTTCGAGGATATGTCTAATCGGAATATCATCGCTCAGTATTATTTTCATTTTCAACTCCGTACTTTTTTTGTTTTGTTTGGCGAATATTTACTTAAAAGACCATTTATTTCCCGTCTCAAGGTTTTTTACATGACTCGTGTCGATTTCATCCTAGTTTATCGAATCCGCTAAATGAATGAAGAGGATGTGTATTTATTCTTGCAAGTCTCGGCAAAAATAGGTGCCTCTCTCTTTTCGAGTCCGAGGAACGTAGTGATACGACCTTGACCCAGTTTCTCACCAGCCGGGTGTAATTTATTTGAGCTTTTTTCCCCATGAATGATAATTTGTTTTTCTTGGAATGATAAGCTTAGATTATTTAATACGTCCATGCTGATGATTATTTCGTTCGGCATTATTTCTAACACATACACATTAGTTGATATTACAGATGCATCAATTAATATATCAATAAAAAAAACTAATGCTATCTCCCCTTATACCAGCTAATTTCACATTATCAGTCGTTAAATAAGGTTTACCAATTTTCAAATAAAAATCATAATTAATCATAGTAATATCACTTCCAGTATCGATTAATGCATCACAATTTACACCATTTATTTCAACATTTTTACTAAACTTATTTACAGTTTTTGGAGAGTTACGAATATACACTTTATTAGAGAGGGACACTTTAAAATCTCTTTGCGGGCAGATACTGGCTTTGTGGTCCAAGCTACCACATTGGAAACCTTTCAATCCTTTGTTTTTAAACTTGCAATTAATTGATTTATGGCCAGCCTCATTGCAATTAAAACATCTATTATTACTCTTGTTATAGTAATTATCATCAGCATAATTCTTTTGAGCACGAACGAACGGCAATGGTGAATTTTTAGCTTCTTTCGCGATATCAAATTTACTTCTGTTTTCGGAAACACACCTATTTCTGTTTTGTTTCCTTTTGAAGGCGACTTCGTGCAGCTTCATATTTGTCCAATTTATTAACCAAATCTTCTGTTCTTTATTTTGGGCAAATCGTCGAGAAAATGATCGCGTACGTCATTTGGTATTTTATTCTTTAACTGGTCAACGACCATTAGCTGCTTTAAATTTTCAAAATCAGTTTTTTCTAAACAATTTATCCATTCCTCAAAAAAGTTATTCAGTTCAAAACCGAAATCCCGCCATAAAGAAGAATCTCTTTTGTGAGTAAAGAACTTCTGCCTGAGTTGTTCAGAAGTTAATTTAAATCTTTTAAGCAAGTTTTTTTATGTAATCATAGTCATTAGCTGATGGATCAGGTTCACGAGCAATTAAATTGACTATCCAATGGTAATAATCCTAGTAAATAAGAAATCCAGTTTTCTTTTGCAATGTTAGCCCTACTTATTTGTTTCTCAAATAACGAAAGGTAAACACTTAAGTCTCCGCTATTATCATAATTCTTTGGCAATTTTAATATATCAGTCTTAGGCATATCGGATACAGTTAAAGTACTTTCTCTACTTTTTAACTCAAGTTCTAACTTTTTCAAAGTATATTCACGCTCATTTTTTTCAGCTTCGGCTTTGGCCTTTTCGGCTTCGGCCTTTTCGACTTCGGCTTTTTCAGCATCTAACCTTTCGCGCTCCTGAGTGATAGTTAAAAGTAAGTTTTTTACGAACTCTTCGTCATAGTCTTTCGACTCTGTTATCATTGTAACTAACTGTCGCACTTTCGTGCTCGTGCAAGAAATGCCATACTTGAGAATAAATCAAAATTGTACTCAGAATTTCTTCAACGTCGATCCACACTGCGCCAGTCCACAAGGAGTTGGTATCCAAAATGTTCATTGTAGCATTTCAAATTGCTCTATGTCAAACTTCACTCCTGTTTGGCACTTCTTTCGTCTATGTACCGGTCTTCATTAAAATCCGGGCCGAACCCCCATATTTGTAGGACTCGGGAATCATTACTATTTTGGAATGCGCATTTAATTAAATTTAGGACGGACAATTACATAAAAGAAATGAACATTAAATAATTTCGCCGAATACGTCGCAGGATTAATTCACATGTTACGTCGCGTCTTTCGTTCAGAGAGCCGTCTCGTCTGCACTCCGTCTAACAAGCATCAACACCTGTTGGCCAGCAGATGGCGCTCGTCCTCAGGCGTTTGTCACTACATCTATATATAGAATGTCCCCGGAAAACAATGTACATAAAACCTGAGTACATCGACAAAAAAAAAAAAAAAAAAAAAAAAAAAAAAAAAAAAAAAAAAAAACTTTAACAGTAAAAGAGAAAAAAAAAAAAAAAAGTATGATTCCACATAAAAAAAAAAAAAAAAAAAAAAATGGAAACTTGATTGAAGATTAAAGAATTGTGATGTGACAAGAAAGAAACATTAAAATAGATTGTAGGTTTGCAAATAAAAGTTGTAGACTCATAAGCTTACAAAAAGAGCAGTTTGAAAAGATTTTCGATAGTAGGTGCATGTGTGTTAATCAAAAGTCGTAAAGTTTGCTTTAAAATTATGAAATCCTTGGTCGCTGTTTTGAACGTTATGTGGTGCATTTCCTTTCTATGGGAAAATCTAAACGAACTGATATATGTAACTTACGTTATTTCAGGAAAAGTACTACTTGCATAGAAACGGCGCGATTTTGGTGAAGGCATAAACTTTTAACTACCGATAATTTAGCTGACTCTTTTACTTTTAATGTATTTAGTCTAGGATTTACCTCTAAATGGGAAACTGGTTCAATTACTCTTCTGTGTGCGTTCTTCACTTTTGTCCTGTCCACAATACATTGTTGAATATTACGTGGGTAGCCAATACACTGCGCCATCAGGCAATTGGATATATCTCAAAAATGTGCAGCGATTATTTTGAATGTTTGCATGCATAAATACTATGTCCCATGTAAGTATGGGCTATCTGTTCATCCGAAGCTCTTTGTTCTCGAATTGTTCTCAAATATTCTACTTTATTAGCATTTTTCTCACCTTACGAGTAGCAGATGTTTGTTCTTTGGATAACTAGTGTGCACTCAGGAAAAGGATTCTAGTTCTGTTAAGCTTGTCAGGTAGTACTCAGATACTCCTTAAATCCTGATATTGGAAGGGCAGTTATTTACAGATATCCTCACATTTTAATGAAATAAAATAATTACCTATTTTAAAAAATAAACAGTAAACTTTAGTTTTTTCTTTTTAAATATGGGATAAGAAAAATGCAACTACATATGTATGAATGTGTGTGCATGTATATAATGGAAATGTGTTATTGCAAATTAATACGAGGAAAAGGAAATTATATAGAATGTATATAATAATGTCTTTAATAATTAGGTAGACTTTTATATTTACTTCCAAATAGTGCTTTTAGCAAACGATGGAACTATTTAATTATAAGGAAGCACTCTTCAGATTTTAGCAAACCTCCATATATATTTTCTGTAACTGATGTTTTCTTTAATAAAATTTTAAAGAATTTTTGCCACATCTTGGAAATTCTTATTCTTTTATTTACATTTGTTTTACAACTATTGTTTATAAAACATTATTCAGTTGAAATTTTTGAAATTATGAAGGATGCATTTTAAATCCAAAAATGTGCAAGAATTCGGGATTGTGGTAGTTTTGTCTGCGAAGCTTTAATATAAGGCCTTCATCTCAGTCAATTCAGCGTTATCGTTATCACCACTTTACAAAATACGTTCTGCATGTTGGCAAAAGACATGCAGAGAACAATTTGTGTATTTTTGAAATAATGACGCGTACTTTTACTGCATTTTTGTATCTAAAATTTTATTTAAAAACTTTTTTTTTAATAAATCATATTTGAAAAATACGAATTCTATAAATTAGCATTCTTATCTTACTGTGAAACAAAGAAATTAGTGTGGGAATGAGTATGGAAATCTTTTTTTTAGTCGGATGAACCGAACGAGCCAGTGGAAACAATTCCACCGCCACGCCGTGTTCGAGTTCGGCAACCATCTCTGTTCCCCAGGATTAGATACCCAGGACCGGTGAGTAAATTAATTTTGATGTATTGCATCTAGGTTTATATAATATATATTTCTTGCAGAGTTTATATTGCAATAGTCGTTCAAAACAATTTTTAAAACAGACCGGTGATTCTACGGCTACTAATGGTAGCACGTAGTTGCTGTTTTTCTCAGTCAAGACTCCTCGAGAAAATTATCAATTTTAATTAAAAATGGTTAGAATTTTAGTTTTTAATAAATTCGGAACGTATTATTCAACTAAAACCCATTTACATCACGTTAAAATTTGGAAGAAATTGACTTTTCATTAATATAAATTCTTTTAAATATATTTTTAGAGAACTTTAAATAGTGTTACATATAAGCATGCTGTTCAAAACATAATACTAACATATAACCCAAATAATACCCACATAATACTAACATATAACCAAATCGCTTAGATGTCATTTCATGTCCATGACCCATGAAATTGACAAACATTAAACAATGTTCATTTAATAGTACGCACCTTCTGTTCATAATTTTTATGGGACTTCCTTAATGGTGTCTATTCCCATTATCTCGGTGTTATTGTCAGGTGTTATTGTCTGAATTGTCACTTTCGCGATATTTTGCAATCGCTTTTTTTAATAAAATTCTCAAATATCAAACAGAATCCTTCTTCCATTGTCGAAAGTTTAATAAGAGAATCGCGTGTTTCAGTATTTGAAACGATGGGCAAGGTTTGAATTTCAAGGCACTAATATAATTTGTTGTTGGAAATTAAACAAATGTTTTAAGAAATTGCCAATATTCAAGAAAGATTTTTGCAACTACTGAATTGGAATCATTAAAAAAAAGTGTACAACTTATTTTTGTACGATATTTTCCGAAGTTTTGTAAAAACATCGATTTTTTTAAATTTAATAATTTGAATTAAAATTAAAAAATTTTTTGAAGTGCTTACTTTCACCCTTCAAGGTGTACATGTTCTAAATATATTAGTCAAATATTGACTTGTAAAGTGCCTACATACATTCAAATACAAATTTTACTAATTAGTTGAATCATGCGTGTATTCCATTTCAAATTGTTGAACTCACTGCCATTTTTCAATGTGATAAATGTGATTTACTCTTCAATTGCATAAAATTCACTAAATTTAATATTCTGGTGCAAAAATGTTAGATTCGCATTTGGCAACAAATGTTTCAGTGTTCAAACATTACAGTATGTAACAAAATTTTTGCAAAATTTCATAATTTAATTTCTTATTTTGCATACTTATGGATAAGCCATGACATTTGTAAATAACTGTTTTCGTAATATTCCATCGAAATTGTTAAACCTTAGAACTGAAATTGAAAGATTGGAAATGAATCGGTTAGAGGATTTGAATTGAAAGATTTGAAAATTAAAAAACTTTGAAGGAAAAGTTTTCTTACTTCGACTTTTTTTCACTTATAGAATCATTACCTAATCTAACAATTAAAAGTAATCGAGATTCATTGTTCAGATTTGAACTCAAAAATCTGTGTAGATGTAGTGCTTGAACTTTACAATAACTTATCGTGAAGTTTTGTAACAATCAAAAATTAGCGTATTGCCATTTTTGAAAACATTTATTGCAAATATTTTCATTAAGTAACGAAAGAATTCGACAATTACTGACATAACGCTGAAATAAGTTAAAAAAAAACTCTTTGCGTTCTAGAAATCCTTCGAAGCAGGAAAGATAATAGCAGAGGAGAAAACATTAGTTCAATAGTTGTCCTTTTTTTATATTCTTTCTGAATTAAAATTATATTTCATTTTAAGTTTGATTTTGAAGTATCCCACAAGCATCACTTATTGGCCCATTTTTAGATTGATATCCTTGGTGTACTACTTTAATGGCTGCTATTGTTTTTCAGTTTGTCTTGTAAGAATTGTAAAATAAAAATTTCTAGAAAATAGAATAAATGGATTTAGTAAGATCCAAACGCATTCCTTTGTTTGATAGGTTTATTATCACCTTTATCACTTGGTTAAAAATAATTTGGATTCGTAATGTTGCAAGTGGAAGCAGTCAACTTCCATCTGGACGTAAATCTTATAAAATGTGTGCAACTGAACAGAGCATTTAAAGGTTAAAATCCAAATTATTACAAAAAATTCATTTGCTTTTTAACTTCTATCTTACGGCTTTACAGATATGCATAAGATTATTCTTCCGTTTGAAAATTATTCGAAATTCTTCTCTTCCACTAAGCCATTAAAATGAAAATACACCAAAGATCTAATCTGAGTAGTTCTTAATTATCTTACAAATACATAATTTGAAAGCTAATTAGGAATTAGCTTCTTAATTCCTTCGACCTTATTATATCTGAAGAATCGCAACGGATAGGTTTGTTTCCAAAAAGAACTAATATTTTTTAGAACAATTCTTAAAGACCTCCCAGTCTAATGTTTTAAAGCGCTTTCTCGTTTTGTTGCAATTGGAAAGCTGCGATGGAGCATTCATAGAATGATTTTAGAGCTGGGCTTTTTATAATTACTCAATCTCTTTTTTTTTTCTCTCATGCAGCTGAATAACTTAATCATAGTTTTGAAAATGGGAGAACTATTTTAAAAAGGCATTCGTATGTCTACTTGTGAAAATTTTATGTTGAGACAGTCATTAAAGACTATCTTAAAAAAAAAAAAAAAAACGTGTAAATGCGGTTTATTTATTTTTTTTGATGAACTTTGTACTTAATTTCTGAACAATACTTTTCAGCCTCTCAGCCGGGAAGCGCGAACAAATCGCTTCGACGACAAGTTGAGCCGCACCCTGGCCAAAGAGAGGCTCAATGAGATCTACGACGACGTGTGCGATTCCTGCACCGATAGCAGAGTGCCAAGGGCTCTCTTTGACAGGTGGATGAAGCGGCTAGTGGGGGATACAAGTCCGGACGAGCGCGGCATTGATTGGCGCACGATTCCGCCACCGGGTTGCGTCAGGGAGGCCGGAATTGTCCGGATCTACAGTTTGGCCCATGACAGGGCTTCCGCTGCCAGGCGGAAGACTGTCATGGACCGGGACGTAGTCTGGGCTTTCAGGCACCTGAGGGCCTCCTTGAATCTTTAACTCAAAAGTTAGGGATTCAAGGTCACGAAACGCGCGCTAGACCTCTGAGAACTCAATACTCAAAATTTTACAATTTTATTTTAAAAATTACTGCTTATTTTTTTTCTGAATAACATTTTTGATTCGGTTTTTTTTATTTTAAAATATTTGATTTGGCTTTTCATATTTTTTTGGTAAAACATTTTGATTTAACACTTTTAGTGTGAAAATTTTTGACTAATAATAATAATAAAAATAATCTGACCATTTTGATTTTTGTTCTAAATTTGTTTTTTGATTAGGCTTTCATTTTTTTTTATAAAATTGCTTCGATTTTTTTTGGCATTTTATACGGTTTTTTTTACTAATTTATTTTTTTGACCGCTCAGAGGGCTAGAGTTCGGCTCTCGCGCAGGGACGGGGGTAGCAGAGTTGGGTGGTTTTTCGGGAGGGATATAACTCTGCCAGTCGGATTCTGCTTCAATCTTCTGGAGAAGGGGGCCCTTCAGAGGTAAGACCCTTTGATTTACTCCTGTTTTACTCTTCATTTGGATGCATTATTTAAAAGGCATATAACAACTGGGCAGTTAATGAAGTGTCTTTGATAAAATACTCGGGCATTTTATTTGAAAGTAACCTTTGCCTTTGCAGCAGTTTTCAATATAAATATTTCTTATTTTGAAAAAATGCAGTCGTATAGAAAATGAATTGTTCAAGTAAGAAAGTAAATTTGCCATTTTTTCCATAATTATTTGGAATTTTTCTTAGTTATTAGGAAATTAGCAATGCCTATTGCCAATGTTGTCTTTAAGATGAAAGTTGCAAAATTCAATATTATTTATTAAAATATAAAATCAAAAGAATTTTAGCCATCGAAAACTTGATACCATCCACATAGCTGAAACCCTCCTATTTTACTATTTAAATGCTTAGTTCTTCTAATTTTTATTGCAAGTATTGAAATGGGCAAAACATCTGATAAAAATATTCTCGATAACTATTTACGCTATTATCAAATAGTAAATGTATTAAATATAGAACATTTTGCACAGTATGTACAAAAATAGCTCTGGTGTCGTGAAAACCAAATTATTTTTAAAATGTAGCGAACAAAGATAAGCTGCTTTCAGTATCAAGAAAATTTAAATCATTCCTTCTATACCAGCAAAATTCTTTCTTGTATGCTTTTAAGAGATTATAAATTTTAAACGAAGTAAGAGTTGAGATATGTTAACAGCATTGCCTTCATTAAAAATTGACAAGAAATGAAAGTTATGGAAAAGGAAATGAAAATAATTTCGTACTAATATTATGTAATAATTGATAAAAAGTTCACCGAAATAAATACTTCTAAAATTCCTTTCTTTAAATATTGTATAACAGAACATCCTATAAATGAATTCCAATCGCCAGGTTTCTTTCTTGATTTGAATAATGAACTTAAGGGTGCAAAGCAATCCTGATTAATTTTATAAATCTTATTTAAAATCTGAATTGCATTGTGATTTCTGCTCACAATCATACATTTGGTTTCCAGTTTATTAATTCTCTAATAAAGCTATAAAATTACTACATTTGTTATTTTCAATTTTAGAAATCTTGTTCAAGATACTCTAATTTTAATTAAAAATTATTTGGCATATTTGATATTTAAAATATTGGGTGAATGAAATCTTGAATCGTGCAACAAATAAAAACGCTTACTAAGCACACAGGAAACCAAAGCAATTACTCCAATTGAAAATATTTACAATTTCTGAACCGTTTAAGAAAATGGAGTAGAAATGAATATGCGTGCATAAAGGTAAATACATTAATTTTTTAGAAAATTAACTTCGCTAAATTATTATTTCTTGTATAGTTATGATATGAAGTCCAACCTAGTTGAGCTCGGAATCCAACTTATTGTATGTCGTTGCATTTATTCTGTATCATACATATTAATATTTTATGGAACATCTTCAAATATTGAATTATTTTTTATTGTCAATTACTAATTTTATGAAGATATTAAAATGTTTATCTTAGATAAAGGTTTAAAAAAGCAAGGAAAAAAATCGCTGCCTTTCAGTGTTTTTCAAAATTTTGTATTTCTTGAAATATTTCTAATTACTCCAGTTTTTATTTTCAAAAATACATTGTAAAAATTAGCTCGCTATTGTAGAATTATTACACCTGACAAATCCAGTTTGAATCAATCTAGAGTTCTAATCTCGGCCTGTTTTAATATTTTCAAATACCCTGAAATTAAGGAAATGTTTATAAATCAGCAAGAAGATTGAATTTAATGTAAAGTATTCTATTCAGAAGAAAACGGAACAAAATGGTTTAAAATCAAATACTGCTTACAAATATTTTTATTTGATTTGTCAAAATTGTATTCAGCTTATTATGATAACTGTACTGTTTCTGTGTAGCCATTTTTAAACAGTTTAATATAGCGCATTCGCATCAGACTATTTGATCTTGTGAATCTTAAGAGATGCCAAAAATTATGAAATGTGTGGCTGGTTGATCTTTTTTCAAGAAGATAAATGAAAATTTAAGACTTTTAATGCATCTGGTCGTATGAAATCGGATAATTCGTACACTTCTTCAAAAAGTAAAGCATCAAAATAATTTTATAAAAAGTGCTGCAAGTTTTGCTAAAAGACTTAAGTTTTGCAGGAGCTCACTGATAAAAATAATTTGTATGATAATTAAAAATTTTTTTTATAAACTTAAGGGATGGGTTATTATTAAAATCAAGAAGAAATACAGATCTAAACTTCTCAACTTTACTAGCAGAGATGCTTTTTTTATTTATAAATATGATATAATTTATTCGTTAACGAAAATATGTATCTAGAAATGATGGGCTTACAGAATTAAGTTCCTTTGTGAGAGATTAATTTTGCTACACATCTTTGTGTGATAGATGAAAATTGGCGGCCGGGTAACAAGGTTTTGAGGTTCCTGATAAATGAATGAGAGATAGTTGAAACTTTTATACACATCTCTCCGTCGTAGAGATCCGTTTCATAGGTTGTTCAAAAAATTCTTGAACTTTATTCTCATTTTGGGCTTGATCGCACTGTTCTGATTAACAGGTGTCTCTTTGGATTGAAAATAAAAAAAAAGTTTTTCTCCAGTCAAATTTCAAAATGATGATGGAATGGGACGTTTTCGTATGTTTAAAGAGTGTGTATTCTAAAAGTATAGTGAACTGTATTTGAATTTAAAATTAAAATTAAGCTAAAATTTGTCTCTTATGCCAGTTTAGATTGCGTAGTATTAATACAGTAGTTTAGTAGTAGATTAGTTTAGATTTAGTAGTAGATTTAGTTAATTAGTATTAGATTTAGCAGATTTAGTTAATTAGTAGTAGATTAGTTTAGATTTAGTAGTAGATTTAGTTAATTAGTATTAGATTTAGCAGATTTAGTTAATTAGTAGTAGATTAGTTTAGATTTAGTAGTAGATTTAGGTAATTAGTATTAGATTAAGCAGTTTAAATTGCGCGTTAGTAGCGTTTAAAGTGCTAAAAAAATCAAAGGAAACGATTTCAATTTGAATATGCAGTATATTTTTGACGCACCATCTCATCATGACAGCTATAGACAGATTTCTCTGAGTATATCGCTTTGATCGCATATGATTTATTAAGTATTTGAAGCGGAATGTTGCAACAAATTTATGTATTAGATATTTACAACATGTATGTGCTTATTTGCTAAAATACCTTTTTACATAAACAGTTTTCTGAGGAAAACAAGACAATAACTGAAAGAACGAAAATCTGGATTCAAAAATGTGTAGATGTTTTTTATAAAGCCTCGTCTGACGTAGCATTAAGTGAGAATGCCAGCGAACTTTAAATCTCGAATTTTGATATTCATCTCTTTTAATTCGTATGAAGTACTGATGCTCTCTTATTTCTCTGATATGGGATTTTGTAAACTATTTGGTATTCTGCAAATTTAAACTCGTATATTCCATTGAAATATTGCGTGATCATTTCCATTGCATTAGGCACTTCCAAAGAATTATAACAATTGCCTCCTCAGCTACTGTCCTAAATGGAAGCTTCAGACTATCACTTAAAAGATTTAAAGGGACGTAATATTGGAAGGAAATAAAGAGAACCCCTCAAATAACGATTCTTTTTGGCATATTTTTATTCATATTTAAACCCATGTAAGGCATTTGCAAATTGCACTTGAAATTGATCATTTCTCTCAATTTTTTTTCTTCAAATTTTTGTGAGTATTTTATCATATACATAGCAAAAATGCGTATTATATCACTTGAATAAGACTTTACTAGGTTATTTTTCTAGATATAGCGAAGTTCCTGAATTTTTATTTCATAATTTTCCTTCATTGTAAATTTTCAATGCATGAATAAGTTCAGGCATAGCTTTGTTATAGATTTTTCTAAACCATCTAGTAAAATTTAAAACAATAATATTCATAATGAATATTCACAAGAATTAACAGTGTAAATATAGAAGCTATGAAAGTTTTAATTTTTAAAAAAAAAATCATCTCAAATAGTGGATCAGGATTTTCTTTTCAAGTTAATCTTATTTTAATGTAGAGTTTTTATAATACTTGAAATAAAAAGAATGTTGATCACTATATCTACTTAAATAAATGATCTGAAGGAAAAGAGTGCTGCTTATGTTTCGAGAATATTTGATGAATTTTAGATTCAAATGGTTTTTATCCTAGACTTTCAAAAGCTATGCAAGTATGCTGGCACATTCTGATCCTTTAAAACAATACAAAAATTAATAGTAGACAAATTTTTTCAATAAAAATACATCAACAAAAGTAACTTTGAGAATATTGCGTTTTGGTGAGGAATTTTGATGCCCTGTCCCACACTTGAAAAAATATTCTTGTTCTAAATTGAAATTTAGTGAAGAGATAAGAGAAAACATCAACTCTTGAACTCTTCAAAGCAAATGCACGGAGTATGTTCTCATCTAGCGAGGTAAGATAGAGTGAAAACCGTTTCAAATTCCTTTGATTAACTAGATGTCTTCATTTTTTAAGTATTGGCGTTTGGGTACTTCATATTCAGAACATAATATAAATGCAGTTTGTACCATCGTAATTAAAATACTTAGACTTTTACTTCACCTTTCTCGGAATTCTTCCTTGTGTTAAAAAAACAACACAAGAATTAAGGCACCCTGAAAGCCTTCGACGAGAATTAAATTTTTACAAAACTGTACAATTTTTATTTTGCACATTTTATTTAAAAGGAGCAGACTTAACTCATCTCTCATCTGTAGATGAAATAAAATTATCTCTGATGTATCAAAAAATGAAATTAATTTGTAACTAACAATTTTAGCGAAAATCTGTCATCTCCCATTGGATCTTCATTACTTTAAAAGCCTTAATTTTTTAACGTATTTTTTGTAGTTTCTTTTTACTGTTTTTGTAATTTAAACGAAAAGGCTTTTTATTTCGGTAAATTTTAGTTAAGACTTCCAAAAGAAAGTCGGCATCTCTCAGTGTGGTTTTAAAGAGAAGCTGCCAAATTTTCGGCAACTTCCAACAATGAAATCTCGGTTAAATGCTTGTCATTAATAACCCAATAATAAAGGGAGAAAGTAGTGATTACATTTATCAAAAAATATTTTTAATAATTTCGCATTTTTTTAGCTTCCAATTTAAGTTTGTTGCAATAGGTTTAGGATGTTCTAATCATTTTACGTAATTGTAAAGAAGATATTTAACGCTTCATAAAATATTAATAATGCTTTCTTTAGAATTATTCGCCTGTGACGGATCTTTATCAGAACTTTGTAAGTCGCATCTGCTGCATTATATGTAATTGATCTTCATTAGAATATACTCTAGGGTGAAGAATACGAGGGCATTTTCTATTAATTCTTGATGCTTTGTTTGATCACAAGATTGAGCACTTCTTTTGTTGGTTATGAAAATGGTTAAAGAGCAAAATTTAAATTCACTAGTAACAGCAAAATTGGGATGAAGTTTTTTTACTTTAAGATCCGATTTATTTATGTTGTATGTAGTGAACTGTATTTGAATTCAAAATTAAATTTAACCATATTAAGGAAAATTTTGATTTTTTTTTTTTTTTTTTTTTTTTCCCCTTCCCCGGGACGAAAATCCATTTAATATTCGAACTGGTCAGGAACATCTATCCTTTTAACTACTTCAATGCGATACTGCTTTTTTTCTTTTTTTCCGGAAAAAAATGTTATTAATATTAACTAGCAAATATTTTGAAAATAGTTTTAAATGGAATTGTAGAGCTGTAATTTCTGTTGACTGCCTTTAAAATTTTTCTTTAAATTTTAGATTTTAATATTGCTAATCATTATATCAAATTATCAAGCGGTAATATAGCATCTCTGAATTCGAAAAAAAGCAATTTCTTTTTCCTGCTTAAAACATTGTAATATTTGTGTAAAAATATATTCCTTCCCTTTCTTAGTATCACATACATGGATATTAAAAGGGATGTATTTGTCAATAAACCGGAAATTTAAGTGTTGTCATAGAAACGGAATTCTAATACGGATGAATTCTTTCATTTTCAAAATTGACTGGATGTATTAGCAAAGTACTGGAAAATTGGACAGTATAACATGTGCCAACATGACTGTGGCATAATTATACTGTCAATGTAGAATTAGGTTGCTCATTTAGTTTTGTAACTGCGTAGATGAAGCAAATCATAGGCCATTGCTTCAAGAGTTAACGCATTTGCATCAATTCGGAAAGGTTCATTTAAATTTACAAATCTGGTAATAAGGTTTATTTTGATAATTCCAAAGATAGTTTTGTGTTTTAATTCATAATTTTTTTCTTTTTAATTTTGCATTTTTATCATTATATAAGAATTAGAGTTTTTAATTGAAAATTATAAAATATTTGTGTAATAAGCATTATATATTATGTATCTTTATCATTTAAAATTCTATATTAAAAAGTGAAGTAGATTTTACAAAAATATTTAACTCAAAACAGCGTTTTGAGAAATTTTAAATGATTCCAAAATTTTTTAAATTCTGGTTGATATTGTGAAATTTCAAAAAAATGTTTATTAATATAATATCAGTGTAATTATTTACTAAAAATGCTGGGATACCAATATGTAATATATAGACGTTTGAAAATGAATTGAATTTTTTGCGCTAATGTAACATCTAAATTTTAGTATTTGATTTTTATAATTTTTGTGTTAGTGAATTGAGTGTTTCTGTGAAGATACATCAACAGCATTAGCATTATCGAAATTAAAAAAAAGAAAAAAAATAACAATCTCGAAATTATATATAAAGTAGCGAGCTCGAAATGAAAAAAAGTTATGGTTAGTATTTGCATTAAAGTATTTCAGAAACGCTCACTTCGACTGCAAGCAATAAAATCATCTTGTAATACGTTTAACGTTTTACTTCAAAAAAAAAAGTATTGTACACAAAATCATGTTTTAAAATTGAACGATATGCATTGTGTTTAAAGACTATTTTCTTTTTACATTCATTTGCATGCATCGGTTCGTATCGCATTTACGTATTATGGATATTTTATTTTAAGAATATTTGAAATGTCAGTTATAAATTTCATTTACAAACGTGAAAAAAAAGTACTTAAAAAATTATACGGAATGAAAATTAGTACAATTTTTAGTGCAAATTAAATGTGTATTAACCCTTATCATTTCAAGATTGCTTTTTTGAAGAAAAGAAGAAAAAAAAAGTATATAGAAAACTTCTTTACGCTATAAAAACCATAAAAATCGTGATATGAAATAATGAATGAAATGATATGATAGTATATTTTTATAAAGTAGTATGTATGGTATAGTATACAAAATGAACATAAGGGTTATTTTATTAACTCTATTAAATTAACATTTGTCAAAATGTATCTTCAAGAATTTTAAAATTTTGATACATTTAAAATATGAATACTACTTTTTCGAAAACTGCAACATCATAAATTATTTGATGGCTTCATAAATATTACAAAATACAGTAACAATATACAATACATAATACAGTGACTTCTTACGTCGTCCATGCACTGTGTTAAAATACTTTGTAATTAGTCCTGAAAATATTTGAAAACTGAATGACTATTGCTCAGGAACTAAAAATACATTACACTTTGTACACTGTCACTTGAAAAATTTTACTGGAAACTTTCATCGAGACTTACGTGATGTGCTAATCGAACTGAAACAAACTGGCTGAGAAGGTACTGGACTAGAAAATGTCCTTCGTAACCCCTTAGTGACGAATATAATGTCGGAAGATTCGAGGTCAGGAGACAAAATCCTGAACCATCTGCGAAGCCCTATAAAACCAATAAGCACCTTTCTAATGACAGTATAGCTAATAATATGAAGCAACATTCTTTCACTGAAAGTTTGCAGAATATAAGCGATCTATAGATATGTTTCTTCTGAACTATCTGAACTGAGACCTCGCCAGTCGCATATAGTGCTGAAGTCTTTGGATAAAGTGATCTGCCTATGAATGTATCTATGGAAGTGTGCCATGGAGAATCTCCTGTTCTCACAGGACCTCTTTGAATATAATACAGAGAAACATGTTATGCCAAAGACATTTTTTTTTGTGTAAAGAACTGGTTGCCGGCTATCTACATGTCCTTATACATTTGTAACACCTTTTTTTCAAGATTCGTGTTCCACATATGGGGAAAAAAAAAGTACCTGAACCGATTTACAAACTATGAAGTCAACATGCATCTTTCTGATAATGACGTAGCTTGTGTCAAATAACAGCCTTTCTTGGAAAATGTGTGAGACACATAAGAGGCTTTAATGTCCGATATGAGACTTGAACTGAAACATCAGTGGTTGCAAAAGCGGCTGGAAAGTACGACATGACTTTGGATAAAGGTATCTATCTGCTTATGTGCCATGGAATTGCACCTTAACGAATCTTACCTTATTGTGCCGAAGACACTTTCTACTTTAAGACCGCATTATCCAGCAATCTGCAATCAATATTTCGGGTCTTCTCAGAAACCAACAAAATCAAAGCTACCAATCGAAATGAAGCGAAATGGTCTCTTCAAGCTGTAACCTGTTTAGCACATGCAGACCTGTCTTTGAGAGCATAGCAAAGGCAGTTCTAATAGTTGGTGGAAATAGACAAGGTGAGGTCGTTGCGTCTGCCTTATGCATTTAGCTGGAAATAAATAAATCACCTGCTTAGCTTGATTGTGCTGGATCTCCGATTTTTGCTGGTGCACTTATTCTATTAACTAGTGAACCCGCTCCTCGCACCCTGTATGTCTGGTAAGAAGGAAGGGGTAGAATGAGAGAATGAAGTGTGGCAGCATTGGAAACGTACGAAATAATGGTCAGCAGAGAGACATTTGCAACGTCAAGACTCTTGGGGGGGAAAAAAAAAAAAAAAAAAAAAAAACCTATCGGTGGCATTTCGAGTTGGCAACTCAACAAATACTTATTATTTCAGTGTATTCGTATGCAAATTATGTATGAACCACCTATCAATCCATTTGATAGCTGGTGTTAGTTAAATTTTATCGGAACTTTCACGTGAATATCCATTCATTCCATATAATGAGGTGTTATTTAAACGCATCAATAACCTTCAGGTTTCTGCTGTTATGACAAACAACTGACATTGGAAATTGTTTTGACGATACTGAAATGATTAATAAGAATGTATAAAGATTTTCACTGTACATATTCTCTTTGTACAGAATTTGGTGATGCAGTTTTCAAAAATGGTATTAATAATTGGATTGTCAGAATATAGTATTTAACATCCAGTAACATATTAACTTTTATAAACTAATACGCGGAAGAAAAAAAATTCAAGAATGTTCATCCTAAAATTGGAACGTCTATTTCCAGGTTTAGTCATATGTGAACATTTGTATTTGAATACTGTAGCATACATTGGCGGAAAAAAAATCATTTAATGATATATATACTTTTAAACGAACTCGTAATTTTTGTGTGTGGTTTCAATCCGATTCTAAAGTAGGAAGAATAAGAAATATCGACGTTAAAAAAAATAATAAAAGCTTATTTCTTTTTTTTATTTAAGGATACTTTTATTTTTTTACTGAAATGCTTCTCCTTTGGTATCCCACTTCTGTAATTATATTTTCAAATTCTTAATAAATTAAAGAATTCCTGAATTTAATCCGTGATATGAAGGCATGTGCCGAGCTGCTCTGAAAGTAACTATCTTTGGCATTTCGGATAGCATTTTGAAATAGTACAATCTCTCAATCAAGAAATATTCTGTATAAAGTAATTAATAGAATGTCTTATTTCTGTTAACCTTTATAATATATTTAAATTCTTAAATTCAAATTTCATTTAAATATTTTTGGTATTTTAAAATGTGTGTACTGTAAACAGAATTCTTATTTTGTGCATATGACAAATTAGAAAACTGAAACCCATGCAGTTCTAGTAAGAATTTTAATTTTTGCTTGTGGAACTGTTTAAAGCATTTTTGTTGTGATTTTAAATTAAGATATTAACTGTTTTTATATGATTTAATTTGCTACAAGCATAGTATAATATAAACAAATTTTTGCAGTGTAAAGTTTTGCTTTCAGAGTGTCATTGTTTTGTCTGCTATAATGGGAGAAAAAAGATAGAAAAAACTAAAAGAAAAGAAAAAGAAATATTATTAGAAGAGAAAAAGAAATAATGAAAAAAAATTAAAAAAATAAAATGAAATATTTAAAAAATATTAAAGGATAAAAAAAAATGAAAAACAGAAGAAAAAAAGTTAACGCTCTCCCTTTAAGGGATATAAAATTTTTTGGAAATATTTTGATATGCATTATTAAATTTGTGGTTTTTAAATTGTATAGTTCTGATGTGTTATATTAGACTAACTATATATTATATAGTTGTTATATTATGTGTTATATTAGTGTATGTATATGTTTTATTAAATATATATATATAAATGCATAAACTCCTTAACTTGTTAACTTTGTATGACGAAATATTTCAATGCAAAACGAATTGAACATAAGTTCATTACCCGGTTAACAGGTTAAAGAAAAAAAAAATTGCCTGCCATAAAAATTTTCAAAATGCCCGAAGATAGAATATAATAAATATTAAGTTACCTTAATTTCTAGTCAAGCAAGCTAAATAATATTTAAAAAAAAATAACGAATATTAAAAATTACGAATACTTTGCTATAGTTGAGTAATATTTTTGTGCTGCATGTTAGAAATGTGGCTCAAATTATATTTATCAATATTATTTCATGATTATAAGTTCTTATTTTTATAGTGTTTTTAATTTTCCTATTTGAATATCCTGATACGTACTAACACTATATCTTGAAGAAATTAATAATTTTTAAATGTCATCACCCTTAGATTTTAGTATAATGGCAGATGATTTTTCTTTTGAAAAAAAATTTTGGAATCTTTATTTACTAATATTTAAAAAATATATTTATTTAAAAGTTTATTAATAAGAGAATAACGATAAACTTAAAATAGATATTATGCTATTTTTATTTGATATTTAAACATTTTAAAGTTTTCCCTAAACAACAAAAAACAGTTTTCAAACCTACTTTATATTGATAAAGATGCAATTGCTTGTTACATGAAGTTGAATAAAATAGAATTTCTCAGAAAAAAATATGAAATGATTGAATTGAAAAATGATTTCTTTTATAATGAATATTATATTTAAGTGGATCAAAGAATTATTTTGTAATACTAAACTATTATTAAATTTTCTAAAATACTTATTTACTTCATAATTATAATCTATAATTTTAAATGTCAGAACTGACTACTTGAGCAACCTCATCTTTTTCTAAATTAGTTTAATTTTTTTTTATATGCTCTTCATCCAATAATTGTAAACAAGACGCATTTGCTGGAATCAAACATCCTATGAATGCATGCTTGTTAATTAATATTGACAAATCGTAAATATTCTCCCAATTCCTTTGATTCTTTGCCATTTCAAATGCAGTTTCCTACATGATTGGTCAAATCGTAAAATTGAATCTTGTCAAAATTAAAAGATCTGTATCAGTGAAGGATCGTGGAATTACAAGAAAATTTTTTAGAAATTATTTCGATATTTTTCAGTGTTGAATGCAACGTAAAGGAAAGACAATTTAGATCTATAAGCTCCTCGCCTTCTTTGTACTTTTCACATTCTGTTTTTCAACATAATAGTAATTTTATCCAAACTAAATCAGCATTCAAAACTGGCTTGTAGTGTAAAATTTCAGTTCTTTATAGCAATGGATTCTGTTCATCCCATTTTAAACTGAGCTGAAGTGAAGATTAATTATGGCCGGTCACAAAAAAAAAATCATTTGTGATAATTGCGCAATATTTTTGATTAAATCTGAAGTTTCTTTTTTCAAAGAATTGATTAGAATCTCATTCCATGCAAATAATTTGATAAAGTGAATTGTTTGTAATGTTTTTATTTGAAAGGTCATCTATTGAGAATTCGACATTTTACGAGACGAACTTAGTTTATTAGTATTTAATATTTAATACCATGTTAAACAAATTCATGATTTATTGGCAGATAATTCCACATTACGTTAGTGGGATAGAAATTTCGATTAGTTCTTATGTAAAATTTTCTGTCTGTTTCAAATTGAATTAAATATTGATTTTTTTTTCATGAAATTAAATTTCATATTGACCAATGCTGAAATGAGATTGTCCGAAAGAAAATGCCAAGTATCCTCAAATATTAATTATATTTCCAGAATCATTTTGGCTAAGCGATAATTTTTTAAATGAGATAATAAAATTATTTCTTTTGCATAAAGAAGAACGGGTTGTATACGATAGCTTGGACGCTGATATTAGGTTTCGGAAACTCGCGTGGTAAATTCTTACAAAAGAATTTGAAACATCTGAGTTTATGTTTTGGTCAGAGTGAAGATTTATTTTAATATTTTATAACAATAAAAATATAAAATTGAGAATATATTTAAATCGGATGTAAAAAATTCTGAATATGAAGTTCTTTTTATCTAACTTAGGAATAAAACTTCCCTGTTGTTTTTGGAATAAGTGAATTTCACTTCATGCATATCTACAAATAAGTCTACAAATGCGTTAAAGAATTTTTCTTTTATTAATCAACATTAAAAAGTATTTTTATCATATATAAAATATGCAGTTTTTGTTTGAAGATTAAAGTAATTTTTTGCAAAGTAACGCATCGGCGAGTTGCGGTTCAAGTAGTCGAATTTTTAATATATATATATATATATATATATATATATATATATATAATATGTAATGATATTTTAATTCTAATTTCAATTTAAATAATTTCCAAGATTTTATCTTAATTTGGTCCATAGTAACTTTATTCTAAAATATGCTCTTATTTCGTGATCCAATTCCACTGTCTCTACTTAATTAATTCAAGAGAAGTTTTGTTAAATTGCAGAATCAGCTAAAATAACTTTCCCACACTCCGCGTGAAGAGGCAAAATACCACTGATGAGGCAAATTCTTTTTTAAAATCTCCTTGTGTTTCCCCTGCCTTCTTCGCGCGTGTAACGAAAATCCCTATCGAAATCTCGTAATATACTAGCGCTATGAAGAAATGTTTTCCCTATCAAAATCATAGGTTATATAAGACCAGGGATAAAATGTCCAGGAGCTTTTTCCTCATTCCTGTTCTGTGTGCTCATCGCTTGTACATATGCCTGCTTCTTAAAAAACGAAATAAAACGACGTCGCGAAATAGCAAGTCTCTTCACTGTCTTCAAACTGCATTTGCTTCACATAAAATAATGTTACATATTAAAAAGTCGACAAGGATAGTTTACTGTGAAAAATTGTCAAATTAATTAAAATTAAATCGACGGGTGAGATTCCAACGTTGCATTGCGCTAGCTGTGCTCCAAAGATGACTGCTTCGGTTCAGGTTCGCCAGCTGCGATGTTTCCGTGGCGAAGTTCTTTCATCGTCGTCTCCCTCGGCTGCCTCCGGCCACATCGTTTCATGCAAACCGTAGTCCAGGGTCCGGTCCAGTTCCCGTTGAATCTCCGGCATTCCGTCATGTTACCGCATCGTCGATGGTACCGTGCCTAACCTGCGACTTCATCCGACACTGCGGCTTAATACCCTTGTGTGAAGACATAAGAAAAGAACACATCCTTTTGCTTAGCTTTATATTTGTATAATTTTCTAAGCAAAATCTTTTATAGCAAATTGATCTAGTAAGCATTAGCAATAGCAAAGAAAATAACTTCGCTTTGAGTTCATTGTTTAAATTCCCTCGTTTCTTAGTTTTAAACTGCCAGGTTGGCAATACAAATTATTGGCTGTCCGAGGCCCAAATGTAATTCTGTTTACAAACGGAAATTTTTGGAGAAGTCGAATATAAAATATCATATCATAAAAACGTGAATTTACAAATCGTAGCTGAATAGCACTTCTATCACTGTGAGGATTGCACGGAGGAGCCCTATTGAATTAAATACTGTACTTGTTCCATAACTAAAAAAAAAGATAAGATGCATGTTACTGTAGGGGGAAATATTAAAAATCATTTTGTTCCTACTGTCAATTGTTTTACTTGTTAATTTCATATTAACTGTTATTTTGGCTTAAACAATTTCATATCGGAGCTTTAACTGGCATCGTTTTTCGAAAAAAATATTTGGAAGAAAGAATTTCAAGTGGGTTTCATGCACGAAAATCCATTGTTCATACTATCGATTTCTTTGCCTTTCATCAATTGTGCTTTGTCATTTTCATTGTTATTGTGGCTCAATCAACTATCAAAAGCTTTAACTGGGTTCGATTTTCGAAAACAAATTGGAGAAAGCAATTACTGTAATGGGTTTCACACATATACTAGTATAATTATGCACGTTTTCATGAAATTTTGATTGTCTTTGCCCTTGCGGGCCGATTGGATTCCATTTCAGAAATGCTAAATAGTCAATGTTGTCTTCTGGGAGAAAATACTGTTGTGGGTATTTACCCCATCCTCAATAAAAGGTAATTAAAGGCTGAAATTTAGTTTGTAGTTCCTTGCCACATTTCTTTGATTTCAGGACTGCAACGAATGATATTTTGTTTTAATAGAAAAATATATCGGCAAATTTCCAAAAGAATCTTACACCCAATTAGTTATAATCAGTGAAGTGATAGTAATAAAAAGCATTAGTTTCGATTTGAGGCCAATGTCCAAAGTTCCGAAATTCGTTTCTTTTTCATTGTCAAGGTAATAAAAAGTGGAGGGAATTCCGAATGAAAACCTTGGAAAGAGAATTATTGGTATGATATACAATATACACGATTCCACTAATTTGCTATGAAAAAAGCACGTATTTCATTGACGCTCTTGTTTTTATGAGAGACACGAGTGATCATTTGAACTTGAAAATGCTGTATTTGCTCCGTAGCTTATCACCATAGTACCATTAAAAAAAAAATGTGGCACCGTTTATCAATTTTTTCTCTTCCTTGTTCTTCTTAATTGTACCATCATTGTGGCCTATACAATAACGTAATACCGGTAGCATGAACCCAGTTAGATTGTCAAAAGAAAGAAAAGACGTTGGAGAGCTTTCTTGGAGCAGTATTCGCCACATACGGTCAAAAGTATTTTGCAAATTGTCATCATTATTCGTTATTTTATTTCCCATAAGCTCCTACGCAAACTAAATTCTCTTTTAGGAGCAGTAATTTGTTCCGATTCCTGAAAAGAATTTTGTGGGAAATTAGCTAGCTAGTATTTAAAAAAAATATTGAATTCAACAGTTTATAGTTCGCTGTGCCATGTCTTCGCCATGAGGACAAAATACAATGACATCTTGTGATCAGTTTTGCATTTGCGAAGTTTCGAACGCAAAATCTTCCAGCCATTTGGCATAGTGAACTTAAAAAAAATGGTAAAGAAATTTGTTTCTTTTTGTCATTTTTGTTCAAATCCATTTGATTAATTTTATACTATCATGGCGGCTGAAATAATTCTTCTCTCAGGTGTTTTGTCAGTATCGGGGCAGTTTTCAAAGCCAAATCTGAAAGCAAGCTTCATACAATACATTGCCAGATTAAAACCCTTCGTTTTAATCATATTGTTTAAAGATTTCAATTTTTCTCTCCATGAAGACGGAGGGAATAGGTTTTTTTTTTTTTATTGTGGCTCGGATATATTTTCCTTAGTTTTGTATTGGATATTTTAGGCAGAAAATATTGTTGTGGGAATGAGAAGAAACTTCTTTTAGTCTACGTTCAAAAGCATCTGAAATCCTTTTTTTTTACCGCCCGCAGGAATTACGGTTTGTTTCCAGGAGCACAAACATTAATAAAATTCCAAAAAAATCCTTTAAATGAAGTCAAATATTGAATATTAGTAAAAAAAAAAAAAAAAAGTGAGATGGCCTTTAAAATCCCCTTATGGTAAAAACTGCCATATTTACTTTGTATCTGAAAGAAAATCTGGATCATATTACTAGAATAACTATTACAATAAAAAAAATTCTGCCAAATGTTTATAAATGCTTCTTGCGTATATTGGAAAATCATTTAAAATGTTTCATGCAATTCATTGCTCCTTTCAATTGGCAATTGAAGAATGAAGTTCTGTTATCTCGTGTTTGGCGCAGCATATTCACATTTGGCTCTTCCGCCAGAAAACACAACTAAACCAAACAAAAATTTCTTGCCTATAAAACTCATTTTCACTGTTGCTGCATTTGAGTAACAATTTACAGTTAGGATCTTAAATTTGGCTGGAATTTAAAAAATGAAATCAAAGAAAATAATTACAACAGTGTGTATCCGACACACAAGAAAATCTTATCCCAATTTTCATACGTTTTTGATTGACTGCCCTGCTGGTCTCCTGATGTTTTAATATTCCTTGTTCAGAATACTTGTTCATGTATTCTGAGAGGAATTCTTGAAGAAAAACTAGTTAATATCATCCCATCCCGCACGCACACACACACACACACAAAAAAAACCTCACACGTCAATATGCAGTATATATTTTCTTACGCACCTTTTCAAAATGAGAACCGGAGCGAATGACGTCTCCGTGTGCTGATTATGTCGCTGTGATCGCGCTGTATTTGGTCAGTGCCTGAAACTAAATTTTGCAGCAAATTCATTTAGTAGGCCTTATCATCAGCAACAAAAAAAACTCCTTTAAATCGAGAAATATTTGTGATATATTATCTTCATCAACAAAAATATTACAATTAAAAATGTTCCGTGTGTTTAAATTTCTTGTTTCTTTTCTCATTGTCAAGGTAGTAGAAATGTTAAATCTGTCCGAGTTACTTTTATGCTTTTTCTCTAAAATATGTTTAGAACCTCTGGATAGAATGCTTATTGATTTGTTGCAGCCTTACAATGATTTACAACAATTTATTATATTAAGTACTAGAATAATATGTTAAATATGGAGTCGGGGTGGAGCCTCCATATTTCTAGTCAAGAACACTTGCTTGTTCTCAAGCTTCTTAAAAGGAAAATGTAATTGGTATTTCACACTTTCAACGCTACCGACAAGATATCTCGTCTTTCAGATACTTCCAATTACAGGTTTCTGTGGGCTAAAATTTGTCTCTTATGCCAGTTTAGATCGCGTAGTATTAGTACAGTTTAGTAGTAGATAAGTAGTTTAGATTTAGTTAATTAGTATTAGATTAGTAGTATATTTAGGTGATTAATAGTTTAGATTTAGATAATTAGTTTTAGATTAAGCAGTTTAAATTGCGCATTAGTAGCGTTTAAAAGTGCTAAAAAAATCAAAGGAAACGATTTCGTTTTGAATATGCAGTATATTTTTGACGCACCATCTCATCATGACAGCTATAGATAAAGATTTCTCTCTGCTGAGTATATCGCTTTGATCGCATATGATTTATTAAGTATTTGAAGCGGAATGTTGCAACAAATTTATGTATTGGATATTTACAACATGTGTTTCTTCTCGGGCAGTGGAATATTTTTTGAAATTATTTTTAAAATACTGAATAAATGTCGCTGTTCAAAACTAGCTGTGAAAGCGCTATTCAATTTTGATTTGCCTTAGAATCAATTTATTGATTTGCCTTAAATACTGCGCTCTGTAATTTTAGAATAAACTATAAACCTTTATATACGATGCTCGAAATTATGGAATATTTTATCCGAAACGAAAGGGATTCGAATGCAGCTCTCATTTCTTGCGTTTTAGTCTAAAAAGCGTCGTGGGTGCAATCTAGTAGAGGTATCATAGATTTTTTAATTGTGAAACATGCCGCAAAGTATATTCATCGAAATTCTTTTTAAATTTTTAATATTCTAGAAAAACATTTTGATATCTTTGATACTTCATGAAAACTAGGAAATTAAGATTATGTGCTTATTTGCTAAAATACCTTTTTACATAAACAGTTTTCTGAGGAAAACAAGACAATAACTGAAAGAACGAAAATCTGGATTCAAAAATGTGTAGATGTTTTTTATAAAGCCTCGTCTGACGTAGCATTAAGTGAGAATGCCAGCGAACTTTAAATCTCGAATTTTGAGATTCATCTCTTTTAATTCGTATAAAGTACTGATGCTCTCTTATTTCTCTGATATGGGATTTTGTAAACTATTTGGTATTCTGCAAATTTAAACTCGTATATTCCATTGAAATAATGCGTGATCATTTCCATTGCATTAGGCACTTCCAAAGAATTATAACAATTGCCTCTTCAGCTACTGTCCTAAATGGAAGCTTCAGACTATCACTTAAAGATTTAAAGGGACGTAATATTGGAAGGAAATTAAGAGAACCCCTCAAATAACGAATCTTTTTAGCATATTTTTTTTAAGTTTCTTAACATTTAATATTTCAAAAGTTAGAT
Organism: Argiope aurantia; assembly: GCA_026543865.1. Lineage (NCBI taxonomy): Eukaryota > Metazoa > Arthropoda > Arachnida > Araneae > Araneidae > Argiope > Argiope aurantia. The sequence goes on from JAPMOR010022590.1 coordinate 28,218, forward strand.
TTTTATTTATGATAACATCAGCTCTTGAACTCTTCAAAGCAAATGCACGAAGCATCTTCTGATCTAGCGAGGTAAGATAGGGTGAAAACCGTTTCAAATTCCTTTGATTAACTAGATGTCTTCATTTTTTAAGTATTGCCGTTTGGATACTTCATATTAAGAATATAATATAAACGTAGTTTGTGCCATCGTAATTAAAATACTTAAACTTTTACTTTACCTTTCTCGGAATTCTTCCTTGTGTGTTTATTTACCTGAAAGCATTCGATAAAAATTAAATTTTTAGAAAACTGTACAATTTTTATACTGCACAGTTTATTTAAAAGGAGCTCCTCTCTCATCTGTAGATGCAATAAGATTATCTCTGATTTTCTGATTATTTTGGATCTTAATTATTTTAAAAGTGTTAATTTTTTAACGTATTCTTTGGAGTTTCTTTTCACTATTTTTGTAATTTAAACGAAAAGGCTTTTTATTTCAGTAAATTTTAGTTAAGACTTCCAAAAGAAAGTCGGCATCTCTTAGTGTGGTTTTAAAGAGAAGCTGCCTAATTTTCGGCAACTTCCAACAATGAACTCGGTTAAATGCTTGTCATTAATAACCCAATAATAAAGGGAGAAAGTAGTGATTAATATCATTAAAAAATATTTTTAAAATTTCGCAATTTTTTAGCTTTCCATTTAAGTTTGTTGCAATAGGTGTAGGATGTTCTAATCATTTTACGAAGTTGTAAAAAAGATATTTAACGCTTCGTAAAATATTAATAATTCATTCTTTGGAATTATTCTCCTGTGACGGATCTTTATCAGATAACTTTGTAAGTCGCATCTGCTGCATTATATGTAATTGATGTTCATTAGAATATACTCTAGGGTGAAAAATACGCTTGCATTTTCTATTAATTCTTGATGCTTTGTTTGATCACAACATAGAGCACTTTTGTTGGTTATGAAAATGGTTAAAGAGCAAAATTTAAATTCACTGGTAAAAGCAGTATTGGGATGAAGTTTTTTTACATTAAGATCCGAGTTTTCCTTAAAGCTCGGATATAACCCTTCATTCAAGAGGAATTCATATTTGCTCAATTGAATGAAGCATGAAGTTGATATTTAGGAATAAATTTGATTGTTATATACATAAAGGATAGATAATGGAATTAAAATTTCAGTTTTTCTAAAAAAATATTTAATTTCTTTTTTTATTTCAAACGCAATTTTTATTTTTATGTTCGCGTTTCTATGATTTACCGATAACGTAATAGTTTATTAAAAATTACGTAGTTTGTTATATATGTTGTATGCAGTGAACTGTATTTGAATTCAAAATTGAATTTAACCATATTTCATATTCCTTCAATGCGATACTACTTTTTTTAATTCTTTTTTTTTTTTTTCGGAAACAAATGTTAATAATATTAACTAGCAAATATTTTGAGAATAGTTTTAAATGGAATTTTAGAGCTGTAATTTTTGTTGACTGTCTTTAAAATTTTTCTTGAAATTTTAGATTTTAGTATTGCTAATCATTATATCAAAATATCATGGAATAAAATAGCACTTGTAAATTCGAAAAAAAAAACTTTTTCCTGCATAAAACATTGAAATATTTGTGTGAAAATATATTCCTTCCCTATTCTTAGTATCACATACATGGTATCT
>JAPMOR010022603.1:0-39459 GCA_026543865.1 Argiope aurantia
TATTTAAAAATGACCGACAGATGGCGCTCACACGTCATACCGGGACTATGCTTAAACACAAGGCTAAAACACAAGGCTGGAAATGGATCTGTCATTCGACGCCAGTAGTATGCTATCGCTACCGGATCAAGCATTAGTGGGAAACTATTCTATAAGAATGGTGAATCCGTGACTAAAGCATCGCGACAATTACGAACGGTGAAAGGAATTAAAGCGAAGTAAAACACAATTTCACTGAATGGGATATTGAATTTAGTTGGCCGCTTTGAGGAAACGGGAAGAATAGAGGATCATCCACGAAGTGGCAGACTATCCGTCAGCGCTGACCGCGTCCCTGTTATCCAAAAGGTCATGAGAAATGTGGCAGCCGAGACTTCAACGGGGAGTTGCAGTACACGTGAAGCAGGTAAAGTAACAGGATTTCCGGAAAGGTCGATCCGACGCATTCTGCGCGAAATCTTGAAACTGCATCCGTACAAGATAGAGGCATTTCACCAGTTGTTGCCAGCAGATTGCGAGAAAAGACAAGCCTTTGCAACATGGGTGCTCGCACAAAGGAAACAAGACGCACAATGGTTACTGAAAATAATGTGGACAGATGAAGCCAACTTTTCATTACATGGTGACGTCAATATGCAAAACAGTCGTGTCTCTCTTAGGCTTTTCGAGACCACGATATGCCTGCTTTGCAGCAAAGACGTGCATTATCTTCCGTCACCTTCATGCAAAATGGTGCCCCGCCCCACGTTGCTAGCTCCGTTAAGACGTTCCTCCTAGACACATTCATTGAGGACAGAGTGATAAGCTGAGGATTCAAGAATGAGTGGTCTTCACGATCGCCATATCTTTCTCCAGCGGACTTTTGATTATGGGGATACTTGAAGTCTCGTATCTACCGGGACTTTCCTGCCACTTTGATAGAACTGAAATATGCCATTCAATTGACCGTTAGTGGCATCGATGCCGATATGTTACAAGCAACTGTAATAGGCGTAGTTACGCGCCTCACTTGCTTAATACCTTGTGGTGGCAGTCATGTTGAGCATATTTTTCTTTAAAATAAAATGTACTATAATGCTACTATGTTCTGTTTTCCTGTATAAACCGTCTCGATATGACCTTGTGTGCGCCATCTATCGGTCACTTTTAAATACATTTTTTTAATGAAAATAAAGAAATCCAAAGGTTTTCTGAACATATTCTCGCAAACCGCAATTTTTTTCGAACATTACTTTTTTTTATTATGAATTTTTGAAGTTTGCACGAATTTATGCCGCACGCGGTATATATATATATATATATGTGTGTGTGTGTGTGTGTGTGTGTGTGTGTGTGTGTGTGTAATGTTCATTTTTTATGTATTTTGAAGAGTAAATCAGCCTAATTAATGATTAGAAAAGTTAGAAAAAGAACATTAAATTTCAAAAAAGAATTAATTTAATAAAGTCATATCTTAAATAGAATTCAAAAGAATCACTTTTTTTTTTCTGAAAAAACCATCACTGTCTTTTTTGTTTTATTCATATTGAATTCTTCAGCTTTGTGAAAGAAAAAAAATTCTAAGATATGAATTAAAATGTATAAAGAAATGTTTTAGGGTGTTAGGTTCAATATATATATACGTATGAAATGAAGAATTATTTTTTATTTTAATAATAAAAAGAATAGTTCTTTTAAAATCTGTTGTTGATCAGGAGTGCAAAGAATTCGTAATATTCTGGTCAAGAAGTTTGGTCGTGATAGTATGCACTTCTCTTCGATATATTGAAGAGTAAACATTTTCACACAATTACAATGTTCATTCAGAACATATAACAGAGAAAATGAAAAGCAGTCTTTGTCCATTTCCACTCGTTATAAAAGCCGCAACATCTCTAGATTTGGTCCTTGTGGCGTGAAAACCTAACTTTCAGTAGGTTGAAAAGTGTTGATGAAGTCGAAATTAATCAGAATGTCTTTATATAATACGATGATGAAATGCTACTTACTGAAATCTAAGTCTTTTATCTATTAAATATGAAGATATGCTGCATCCAGAACAGAGCCTTTGCGAAATCGTTTTTTTTTTTTTTCTTTTTTTTCACTCAGAGAAAATATTCTAACATACTTACCATCTAATGAAATAAATCGCAGAAGCAAAAAGATGTTTCAAATGGCACTTTTATTGAGCACATAGGATCGTTTACATGCTGTTCAGAAATAAAGAGGGAATAATTTTTGAATTTAACTTCAATATTCCTTCAACAAATATATGTAGAATGAATATCTGTAATATATATCTTGCTCTTATTTTTCCAAAATGCAAAATGACGAGATCGGTCTACCAAATTTTGTTAGTTAATTGATCCACACGATATTTTTCTCACATAGTTAAAATTATAACAAATTATTTATATTTTAAAATTATAAGACAACTATATAACATTTTATAATTTTTAAGAAATTATTTCTATATTTAAGTTAAAAAAAAGTTGAAGTAAAATCTATTAGAAACTAAACTACAATCACAATATTAATTTTTTTTTATTGACATCAGTCCTTTTCAAGCTTTTTATATGTTAAATAAAGTAAAAGTTGTAAAATGTTATGTATAATACTTCTTCATAATGCAATAATGCATTATATAAATTTAATGACTCATTCCGCTTCCCAGCTCCATGAGACATATCCAAGAATTTGGGAAATTAAAGAAAATATGCCGATAAAGTTCTCATTTCGGAGAATTGACTCCAGCAACTTTATTAACATAAGCAGAACGACATATAATTATCAATTCACTGTTCCTATCAGTGCCTTTTATCCGTTGACCTTCTGCCGACAATTTAAACGATACTTTTAAAGATTAGTTGAATTAAACGATTTTAACCAGCTGAAGTGTTCTCTCTAAAACTTTCTCGCATATTCTTTAATAAAGAGGCTATGCCAGTAAACACCTTGCTTAAAATTGGCGTACACTAGTTAGGAAAAATTTGGATTGAATTAAGCCTTCTTACTGAATACTTTGGGTAATCATTACCAAGTGCTTTGATGATTAACTCCTTGCATTGTTGACAGAAGTATCGAAATCGAATTTGGCTTCCAGGCGCATTCTTCCAGATCGATTGAAACAAATATTTGGCATAATCTAAGCTGAAAGTCAGAAAATCACATAACAAATGTGATATATTTAAGTCATTGCGTTTACATGTTTCTGAAAGTACAGATCAAAGAATAGTCAATCCTTTGTTGTATTATGCTCAAAACTTGATAGTCTTCAATACTAACGATGTTAAATTTTTGTAACGACTTTTATTTATCTAGCTTACTTTATTCTGTTCACGTTATCTTATATTCTATCAGCTGGACAGACAGACTTTCCCGGAGCCGATTTTCCTCAAAATTTCATAGAAATCACCAAATAGGATCGTAATTCCATATTCCAATTTCATCCGTTTACCTCAAGGCGTTTTTTAATTACTTTGTCACAGATAGACAGACGAACATTTACCAAAAATGTGTTTTTTCGAATTTCGAATATACTTTCTCTATACTTTGTATATGTAAATTATATGCTTATAAGTAAAAAATCACGACAAACATGTGTTATTTGTCCAATCAGTAACAAACTGTCATAATTTGGACTGTCTGGATGGGATCCCAGAATTAGAAAAAATTCAAACTATATTAAAATACATTAAAGTTTAAGAAACTTAACCTCATAAGAACAAATATATTATCTTTGTCAGTGGAAGTAAAAAAAAAGTAAAATACTTTTCTATCACAGCATAAGGTAAGCAAATAAATTCATATTAAAATAGATTAAGCATAAAAAATTAAAGACTTCTTTTGGTTGTTTAGGAGTCTGGAAAATTCTTGTTATATATACGTTTAAAAATACAATAAAAGAATAATAACCTTGAATGAATTAATATAATATCATAAGAAACAGATTTATCTTTAAAATATTTAAATTCTTCACCATCCAATTGTCTCTTAGAAATTGGAAATCAGCCTCAGTAGAAACTTTGCATTATATATATCGAAATGAACATCGTTTGAATTCATGGCGTTCCAGAATTCAATCAACTGTAATTCAAAACAATATTATCTTTTTCTATGCATAAGTTTGATCGTTGATCGTAAATATCAGAAGTTAGTCATGATGAACAAAACATGAGTTTTACATTAAAACGATTGAATGAATGTCGTATTATTTCGTCCCAAAAATGTTAATCTCATTTCTAAATCACATTTTCTAGAAGTCAAAAGAAAAAAATGAAAAAAAATCAGAATTTTAAAAACGTTTTAAATAGATTCACTATCTTACCAAAAATATTTCCAATGCAGAACTTATTTTAAAAAATAAAAAAGGGCACATCAGAAAGCAAATACGTTTAGAATTCCGTAGACAAGTAAGGTTTCTTGCAAAAATAAATTAATTTCTTCAGCTTTTTAATAGTATACTTCTATAAAATTTGAAAATTCCTTCCATGCAGACAATTAAAATATCTATAAAGAGGACATTAATTGCTTATTTCAGGAGCCTATTTTATTTAGAAAATAATTTTATGAAATTATTTCTATCCCAAATAATTTTACCTGCTTCAGATGCGCTAATGGAGGAATTAAATGACAAATGAAAATTTATATTGAGAATGCATATCTGAAAACCTTATTATATGAATTATTTTGTCAAATTTATACTTAATTATTTGAAATCCAAACAATTTTCTCACTTATACAATTCAAAATACCTTTTATCTTAAATATCTGCATTATAGTAAATTTTTAATTTGAGCAATAGTGTTTTGTTTAACAATATAAAATTTACTTTTTATATACAATATAAAAAGTAATATTTTTATACTTATAATAACTGAAAATAATGTAAACATAAATATAAAAATTCGACAACAAATTTTTTATTGCATTCACAATTCAGAAACGTTTGAGCCCATAAAATTTAGAACTATGTTAAAATTTCCATCCACAAAAAAAAATCTACACTAAGTAAATGAAATCTGATAAGATTTACAGTAAAAATATTTAAATAGCAAATATTTGAAGCACTATCAATCGTTAAACGTTTCTATTATTAACAATAAACACAACATACTTCGAACTCATTTTCAAACTAGTTTATGTTGTTGTTGTTGTTGTTGTTTCTTATGGCACTTGCCATGGACAAGCCCGCTGTTCGAAGGCAGCCGATTTAAGACTGAGGGAGAGCGCCTCTTGTTTCTTTAGTAGCACCATCTAGAACCAAGAGAACGATTTAGCTACACACACGTCACAACCCTTTTTACGGGTTGGGGACTTCATTCACTCAACCACAGATCGTAATTTAGACCTGAATCAGAGAACGATCACCCCTGATCCAGTACCCCCAGTGGCATTACTCTTATCATGGAGGACTTTGTGACCACGACGGACTTATACGCGCGCCAGCCACCAAGCACACGGGGAATCTTCGGCCGGCGGGGTTCGAATTCGCAACCTAAGCGACTCGAATCCGACGCTCTACCAACCAGGCTATCCCGGCTGAAAACTGGTTTATAAAAGCATTAAATAAATATTTGTTCAGAATTCTCCGATTTTTTAAGAAGGACGTATTAAATTCTATACTATAATCTCTATAAAAATAAAAGCCTAGATCTTCTCAGCATGTAGGACTACAATCATCGAATAAGTTTCTTTGTAATTTTCTTGAAGAATATTATGAAAATATAATAAGATTTCTTAACATTAAAGTAAATAATTTATTTTTACATAATGAATTACTTTATTAGGTTTTATTAATTTAATTTAATTTTTAATTAATTAATTATTATATAATTTTCACTGCAGATGAGTGACTGCGTACGAGCGAGAAGGTATTTCTCGAGATTTGCTTAATAAATGGAATTTAAAATCGTCTAAATAAGGGATAGTTAAATGATATTTCTTCTATTGGTTTTGAAAGAGGAAATTATTTTGAAATTCCCTGTTGTTTAAAAATTGATTCAAAACTTGATTTCTTGCTTTTAGATATCATTGGAAATCAAAAGATCGCCGTTCAAAATGAATTTCTTCATATTTAATGTTATATTGAAGTTCAGAGTAAAACTATCAATATAAACAACTTCCACTCACAGTGTTTAATTAAAATTTGTATTATTTTTTTAAAATAATAATTTGTAAAAACGCAACTCTTAGCTGTTCTTATAAATTGTTTGAAAGTACTCACAAGATTTGAAATTTTTAAAAGACTCGCTACTATAATTTTTTTAAAATTAAAGATAAAATTTCAGGTGATGCATTTTTGTTATAATAATTAAAATAAAAAATTGCTTTTAAAATAAAAACTTGGTCTTTGAGATTTTTAATCTTTCAGACGTTTTTTTATCATAATACTTGTTTTTTTTATAAGGACAGCTGTAAAAGAAAAATTTTAATGATCTTTTTGTGATTAAACACAAAAAGGTAAATTTTTTACTATAAAAACATTAATAATGCCTTCCCTCCACGCAACGCTGGATACATCAGCTAGTATCTACTTAAACAACATTATAGCTCATTTTTCTTCAACATTTTCTTAAAAACGTTTTTTACAGCTTAGAAAATCCATGATATACTCATCCTGTTTTGCATAAATTTATATTCTTAATAAACCATTCTAGCAAACAAACAAGATTTAAAAAAATGTTGAAAATCTTGTTGTTTTCCGTCTTTTCTAGAAGAAAAAAAAAGTTGATTTTTTTTTGGATACCCGATTGTTGATATAAAAATAATTGTGTTACAAATGAATCGATGTGAAACGCTTAACAAGTCCCAAAAAGCAATTTGTAACTTCTTATTGGAGTGTTAAAATTGTAAACGTCAGAAAAAATAAAGCATAAAAAGCATACTTTACTTAAAACAAATGTTGGAGAAATATCTCGAAGTATTACACTTGAAGGCTGATTAATTGGTTTTTAGAAATAATGGGAACTAAAATTATGAAGTTCATTATAATTAAAAACTTTTTATTCAATTATACGGCACATTCTTATTACTTTTTTTTCCCTTTTCATTTAATTCTGACGAATCGCATTTTAATGTGGGAAATACATAAAAGCAATTTAGGAAACGTGAAACAAGAATCAATGCTGCGATATATAATCGCAGTTGCCACATCTTCTTGCTAGTTTTTACCTTTAATCATAAAAACCTTTTAATGAGTGTTCAGACGATATCTTATATAACAGTTAGGGAGTCAACCGTTTGATATTAGAGTACTGCAGTGGAAATGATGACAAATAAAAAGTCTCCAAAGATTGGGTCCTACAAAATGAAAGTTAAATTTAAACACAATTTATTAAGAGGAAATAAAATTAAACACATGAATAACTACTTACAGATATGATAGTGAAACTTATAAATATATAGACAAATCTTGCAAATATAATGACACTTACTTATATCATGACTTAATTCTTATATTTGCATATTAGATACAGTTATCGGGTCAAATAAATATCAGATACGATACCGATTAAATAGTTATATGTTTAATGTCAAGTGAAGTGATTTACTCATACTAATGACGCACCATAGCAGGTTCAAAATGCATTGCATCCTTTTTCAATAAAGTACGGAAGACAAAAGAATTTGGAGTTTAGAACCTTAATGCCGAAATTTCCTAACAATTATCATTTAAAAATCCGGATATCTAATGATTTCATATATAGGAAAACAAGAGAGTAAATTTAAAAAAAATTGTGTGCTTTATCAATTTAGAAATCACTGCCAACAAATTCGCTTTTCGAGTCAATTTCGTTATTTCCTATTGTTCTTGTTATCTGGCTAGCAAAAACACAAATTTGGGCCAGTTATAAATTCTCTATTGAGGAAATTTATTCACATGTTTAGGAAATAGGAGAAGCATGTACCTTTGGTCCTACCTAGGTGTTTTGGGTTAATCGTTCAACACAATCTATCACACATTCTCTTCATCGTAAATCCGTAGTTCATGTATTTACATAAGATACGAAAGAAGAACTTGATAATGAAATAGGGTTTGTCACAGATTATTTTAACTGTAGGTTATAGCTGTAACCTAAAGGAGGAGGTATGATTTGTGTTGTATGTATTATTTTTTTCACCTGTCATTAAGATTCATTACAACACAATAATTGACTATTACAAATTAAAGCGTTAAAATATAAAAATTTAATATGGGAATATGTGTTATTTCCTGTTTTAATTTATGACATTTCCCAACATCGTTATTATTATCGACGCATAAAAAAATTTTCCCTTCATTAAAATGTTTATAGTGACATACATGATATCTACATTTAAATAAATAAATATTGTCAATTGAAATAAATAACTCCCTTTAAAACCTATTAAATATATAAAATACGAGGATTGGAACTTTAATAGTGGCAACCATTTATTAAAATGGAATACAAAAGTGATTCATGCCACCATGTTTTACAGTCCTTCAATATAGTCGAAAGCATTGTGTACAACCCGTTCCCAACGATGTGGAAGTCACAGAAGACCTTTAGCAGCGCTGTTCTGTTGATAGTTCGAATGGACTGATATATTGCCGCAAGAATCTCTGAAATAGTTTTGAAGCGAATGTCACGAAATGGTTCCTTCATCTTATTAATCAGGTCAAAGTCACAAGGGATTAGATCTGGGGAGTATGGTGAATGGTAAAGTACTTCCCAGCCCCATCGATCAAGGAAATCAGACACAGCTTGCACTGCATGCGGCCGAGCATTGCCATGCAAAATGATAGGGATGTTCTGCAGAAAGTGTCGCCATTTTTTTCTCAAAGCTGGTCTGAGATGGAGCTCTGAAAATGAGCAATAATACTGTGCATTGACGCTCAACTGTTTGGAAACGGTTTGCGTTAGGATGATAACATCACAGTCATACACGAGAATCAGCATAACTTTCACATTGCTGGGGTTCAGAAGAAATTTCGAACTTCGTGATGGCCCATAATGACGCCATTCATTTGACGCTTCAGTTTTGGCTGATACGATCTGGCCCAAGTCTCATACAGTATAATGATACGGCGTAAAAAAACCTCTCCTTCGTGCTCACAGCGCTCCAGGTGGGTTCGAGCAACATCGTATTGTAACTATTTCTGCATTTCCGTCAAATGATGTGGAACCCATCGTGAAGCAATTTTACTCATGCCCAGGCGTTCCTTCAGAATGTGCAGCACAATCGTATGCGCAAATCCTGTTTGTCTGGCCAGCTCAAGAATGGTTTGGCATCGATCACTATCCATTAGTGCGACTACAGCATGCACATCTGCTTCGCTGACACTAAGACGACCTGGCCGATCCATGTCTGCCACAGTGAAGGCTTTTACCCATCTTGCAACAGTTCTGTAAGGCAAAGCAGGTTCTCCGCAAGCCTCTTGAAGCCTTAGATGACATTGTTGTGCTGTACGACCTCTGGCACATTCAATTTTTATTCAACTTCGTTGTTCCTGTTTTGACAACACTTACTTTAGAACGCAAGCTAATACAAGGATCAGTTCTTCGCGTCACTCCGCATGTGCTTGACGTAAGAAGGACGAATCTTTTTGCTGAGATGTAAGCTAGATATGTGACTAACTTGTGGTATAAGTGACATTCTTTGGTTTTGTTGTGTGGCGTTTTTATAGTAGTGTTTCCACTATTTTCCAATCCCCATATATGTAATATAAAATTTATTTGTGCACATATTTCAAGGCTTACGAGTTTCTATATTTTCACGGAAATGTAGGTATAAAACAACTAGTTTTTGATTATCTAATGCATATCAAGCAATATTGCCAAGAAATGAATTATTTACAGACTAAAATTTACTTTATAAGAGGCTTGTAGAGGGACGAGACTCTTTATAACTTCATTATGAGGTGATGAAAATAAAAGTTATTTAATTATTTTCTAAGTTCCACAGTTCACAAGACAAAATAAACAAGACAACCAAAAAAATACACGACACATACTTATAATACCATCTAATAATGACTCCCAAGAAGGATCAAGGGGAAAAACGTTTGCGTTAATAAAGTATCGACATTTGTTGTATCAAAAGAGGAAGTTATGTAACTATTACAGCTCATAAATACAAAAAAGAGAAGCAAAAAAGGTTATTTTAATTTTCAACCACATAATATTCAGTTCAAAATCAGATAATTCTCATTAATTGATTACCTGGTTAAAATAGAATTTAAAAGAGGCATTCTAAAAATGCCTCAGAGGAATTACGGAGGTTTATGTTCTGTTAAGTCCAGAACGATAACCGAATTCTGTAAAATTAAAAGAATTACTCACCACGCTTTCGTTAACGATTTTATTCATAGGGAAGAAGCCATCTCTTTTGAATAGGCGAAAAAGAAGATTGCGTTTTCATTTCATAGAAACATACTTAGTGGAAGCTTAACCGATCATCGGGAATCGATTAATTGACCTGACGAGATAACATACCTGCAGAAACATTCTTAAATATCGATTTCAGTTACAAGTAGTTAATAGGTAGCGATACTGGGTTTTTTTTGTTGTTGTTGTTTGTTTGTTTCTTACTATTCTATTGAAATAAGTGGAAAACTTCTTTCATTTTAGAAAAACATGTGTAAAATAAAATTCATATAATGAAAACATTAATTATTTAGAAAATATGAACTTAAATGTTATCCTTTAAGGGCAAAAAGTTAAACACTTTAAATATTGTCTAACGGGTGAGTTTTTTTGTGCAACATACAAAGAAAAATATTAAATCATTATAAAATTAATCTTGATTTTTCATAAACTTCCTGTTACTGAAAAGTTTTCTGCCAATAAACATATCAGTTAAAACAGAAGCAGCGAAAAAAGTGATTTTAATGTATATTTCATCGAATGCCAGACTTTTTTAAATCTTAAAATATTTATTTTTACTTTCTCGTATGCTAAATATTGCCGCATTGAAAAAGTGACAGTCGAATCTCCATGGCTGAATGATCATAGCACTGGTCTCATAATCGAGAGACCGTAAGTTCGAATCCCGCTAGAGACAATGCGATTCACAGTCTGTGTAAATATTTAATTCCTTGATTTTATGTTTTCCTTTATTTCATGTTCCTGAAGATTCTGGACATTTCTTTTGTTTACCAGACAAGTGTTCTGGACTTTTCTTACTGCCTCCAGAAAAGTATTCTGGAACTTTCCCTGCCAGTATAAAAGAAGACGATTTGTCAGTCCCTGTGTTCTGAGTTCTCAGTTGAGTTAATAAATTGGTTTAGCTCTACCTCTTGCGTGTGTCATTGAGTTCCACACTAGAGTATCTGAGCGACAATATAGAGAAAGTATTGTAATCGTCAAAAATTTCAAATTCATAACCTCCCAGAGTTAGAAAAACACATTTTTTGCATTATCTTTGTTTGTGTGTCTATTACAAAGATAATTTAAAAATGCTTTGAACTCAACTAATAATTTTTGGGTTAGGATCTTCACACTAGATTTGTGCATTTTAATCAAATGTTGAGCAAAATCCGTTTAGAAAAGGATAATCTCCAGGTTTTCAAATATAGTTAAACAGGGTTACTACAAACCGAAAATAGGTATATAGATAAATTTTCGAATACAGATTTAATATCTATAATGTAGAAGACACCTATTCAACTTAATTTCAGAAAAAAATGATTGTCTATCGGTTTGTACTTTTAGAAACATGTAAACGTGATGCCTCGGAAACTCAATAACTTAAATATATCAAATTTGGTGAGTAATTATCTGGCTATCATTGTGGCTCTATGCCAAATTTGGTTTCAGTCATTAGGAAATAACAAGTCTAAAACACAAATTCGATTTTCGGATATATTAACCGCAGGTCAATGATAAATCGCCAAATAACTCGCCAAAGATGACATGACAGATTCAGTAAAAATGCTCAATTCAAGCCAAAGATTTATATTTCGTATTTATTGTACGCCAATGCCATCACCTTTATCAGAGCAGATACAAGAAAGTTTTCAGGAGACCACTCCCTTGATTTCTGAATGGAACAAGAACAATTTTTTCTTTAGAATTCACTATCGTTACTACAGGTTAAATTTTAATATATACCTTGATAAGTAAAAAATAATAATATTTAGCAAATATTCTGGACACTCAACAAATGTCTATATGAATGCAAATATTTATCTCAAAATACCGATAAATGTACATATCTATCTATCATGTTAGAATGCGAGTAATACCCCGACCTTGCCAGAGGCGCTGCAAGAAACTTGATGGGACCGCCGATGAGCAACTACCCCTAGTACAAAGGAACAAACAACATTTGATGACATTTGGCATTTCCAAACAACAAAGAACCCTCCAGATATATATTACATTTTACATTACATATTAAATTTTGATACATTAAAAATGCATAAAATACATCAAATGTACATTAACTTTTTATTTGAGATGGAAACTAAAGTCAAAAGCTTTGATAAAATATCACTAATAGAAGATTTAACGGCTGGAATTTTTAGGAATTCTTCGACTTCAAGAGACATCGAATTTCTTGTACAACTGAGTCTGTGTTTCCACCACTTTGAACACGTGATTTATACATCCTTCTTCGGGGTCACACTGACAAGTCGAACTTTTATCAAAGAAATGACTTTGATGTACAGAAAATGCACCGTGTCCAGCGCATACTTGATTAATATAAAAACACCCTCAATTCGGTTAACAGAAACGTTTTCAAAATGTTGAAAGCTTGTTCGCCCCTTGATGGAATAATTCAGTCTCTCCTACCAATCTTTAATTATTAGTTTTTAGCCTCACTTCTGAGTTGAATTTTGGACTCATGGAAAGGTATTTCTTGGGTTTCAAAAGTTTAAAGCTTCCTTCTCTAAGTATCTACTTTTTCACTATTTCCCATTATTTCCTTGATGAGCTCTGATCCAGATTATTTCATTAACAAGTTCAACAGCTTTTTCTTTTATATCGAATATTATTATTTTTTGTTTCACCCACGGAATCAAGGGACATTAATGCTGATCCGGAATCAGAAATTATCTTTGCTTCTTTTATAGCAAAATATACACCTTCGAAATACCTTTCAAATTTAACTTTATTAAATACATATCAATTAATTTTGTAATAAACTGTTCACCAATATTGAAGCAATTCTAAATTGTATCCTCGTATTATATTGATACTCTTTTAAAAGCCTTTAACAAGTGTTCATTTTTTACGATTTTGCCACTCATCAACCGTGAGTTTGGTTTTCCACTCAGGACGCTCGTAACACTACAGAATGACATGAAAATGCTAAGTGGACTTTAATTTTAGCGAACGTAAAACTTTTTACGAGTTCGTTCCGAAAGCCATCAAACTCTTAACAGCTGCAAGTCGGAAATCCTGGCTCGTCAGGAGCAAAAAAGATAAAGATAGAGAAGTTATTAAGAAAGATTTTAAAACGAAAAATGGCAGGGGTTAACATTCAAAAAAGAAAATTCACCGCTTCTTCCTACGAAAGTATTCGAAATATGAGTAAAGAAAAAATGTTAGCAAGTATTAGTGACGGTTACGATTATTTTCCAAAAATAGAAACGAACTGCTCGTAGAATTTAATAGACAGACAGGAAGATGGGTTTCCAAGGAGTGGGTTCAATTCTTCCTGCTATACGTGAATATAAATGAACTAATTTATTCTTACTTTCTTGGTTTTGGAATAGGAATTTCAACTACATAATAAGGAAATTTCCACCTTCAGATATTAATTGAGTTTCACACTTTAGACTTCTCGAAGGCCGGGAATGCCATTCTTACTATTCTATCTTCATATATCTATGAACATAATAGTAAGAGAAAAAAAACTGGAGTGGTATTCCAAAATATTCCTAGAATACTCTCTAATAATGTTCGAATAAAATTATGGACCTTCGGCAAGCTGGTGAATGCCACGAATGTTCAAACCTTTATTTCCTGTGTCCTTATGATATTTAGGTGGTTCGTTGTATAATAAGGAAAACAGAAACTTGTGTGACAATTGCAGCTTGTGTGAAAGGTTGCTGAATAAATTGTCAACTCGTTTCACTTTCCTTGCAAATTTCGTGAAAAATCTGGGCTCTCTATCTATAAGCATTTTTCTAAGAAAATCGTATTGAAGCATGAATTGCCATACATCTTATCACGCCAATTAAATTAATCGATTCTCATGTTCATCGATTCTAAAAAATATAAAATATTAATCTTTTCAATTGATTTAAAAGAACAATTCATAACAATTAAGAAAACATTACTAAAAACCAAATTCTTAAACAATATGTAAATAGCAATTCTTCTCCTTCCGTGGAGTTTAGTAATCGATCCGAAATTAGAACGATTTCATAATAGCCATGAGACATTTTGAATTGTTGTTTTTTAATTCCAATTTGTTTAAATGCTTATTGATTCATTTTGAAATCTCTTTAACTTGAATGAGATTTGATTCAAATATTTTTAAAATTGTATTTTCCTTTCTAAAATAGTAGCAAATATGAAAGAACTTTTCTTTCTGTTAATTATTTATTTCTGGAAAGCGTTTCTATAATTGTAAAATGTGTCTTAGATCACGTGGCTTTTCCATTTTGGAAAGATTAAAATAAAAAATACAGCGATAATCAAAATTTTATGAAGAAATTTCCACAAACATAACAACTATTTAGAATTCCAATTAAAAGATATTATTTTTATTTTTAATGGTAAAAAGTAAAAATTTTATTGAAATGGTTCTGAAAGTAAGCTATCAAATGACTGAAACATAATTTTCTGTTTATCCAGAAGTATTGAACTAGGCAGAAAATGATTATTTTTTTTACCATTGACCTTGATTTTGATAAGCATTTCTATCCATCCAGTTTTCCACTTATAAATAAATATTTTCTGTCGAAACAAATTTCAAATACTGATTAGAAAATGAAAAGGTTTCTGAAAATTTGAGGTGTTGGAATTCAATTTAAACTAATGCATAACTTTCTTTAAATTGAGTTAAGCATTTTTAAAAGGAAATCACAATTTTTCCTAAAACAAAAATGAATCTTAATAAACAAAACTTGCTAATTTTTTTTATTTTAAATTTGGGGAAAATATATGAAATAGAGCCTTAAAATAACTGAATTAACTGAATGTTTTCCCTCATATTTTTGCATATTTTATTTGCAGTAAAAAATTTTCTAATTAAAATGTTTATAAAGTCCAATTATTTTCTACTTACAATTTAAAGGGTTTCAATCTAATCGTGATCCAACGGATGGTAGGATAAATGCCTTGAATACTCTAATGAATTAGATTTTATGTTACTTGAGTCAGTAAATGAGATTTTGAAAAAAATTGTGAACTCTAAATTTGTATAAAGTCCTCGAGTTCACTTAGTCATATTTCTTAAAATTTTTGTGATACACTAATATTGTTACGTAGTTATGTGCCTTTAAATATCGTTGTCTAAGACAATTTTTGTAAACCATTTAAATTCCGCCTCAAAGAAGATCCACCAATAAAGCGATCAATTAAAAAGGTATTTTTCTTGAGTCCTTCTTTAATTGGATTAAAATAATGAATTAAAATATTAATAAAAACTAAAAATCTCTGTTAATAGCAGAAAATACGGATTTCCTCTGCTTCAAAGATTACTGCGACAAGAATATTTTACGACTAAATATGGCTAACAGAACCGAGAAAATGCTAAAATTTCAGAGCTTATTTTTTCTATTAAAAATTTAATTAAATATAAATTAAATATTCTAATTAAATAATTTTAAATATTCCATTTTTATTTATTAATTCAAATAATATAAAATATATTTCTTAAATTTTACGGCGTTTTTCCAACTAGAAATGCGTGTCTATATCTAAAGTTTAGAAGTTAGATATTGGATCAATATTATAAAAAACATCGATATGCAAGCAAAAAAAATTATAACATATATTTTATTTTTGCTAATGCATTGAACAGACATCTGGTATTCCGTATTAATAATGTTAAAATAAGCGTTTTGAACTCAGAGCAAGCGAGAGCAATTAAGTTTGAGAGTTATGGTAAAAATAATACTAAGACAACTCATAAAGATTTTTTTTAAAGTTATACTCGATAATTATTTTTAATATAAAGTAACATATTCTTAATAACTGCGCGTTTTCTAAAACTATTCATTGGAAATCTAGTTTAAATAAGTTTGCAGCAAATAATGGTGAAATGCGCGAGCACCGATTTCACCATTAATCCCAAAGCAACTGTGTGTGTTTTTTTAAATAGTTTCATTATTTGTCTTTTGAAATCAACTTTAGTCTGCCTTTGAGAATGATGGAAACTTAAATCATTATCTCAAAAAAATTTCTAAATTCCCCTTCTTCATAATCAAATTTCACAGAGTAAAACCTGTGAGAGTTGCTTCAAAGAGAATCTCTTTGAAGCGTTCACACACACTTTACATTTATCCTCCTCCGCCTACATAACATTGTAAACCTTGGGTAAGGTCTATATCCTTAGTCCAGAATAGCAATGGCGGATAATAATTCCAAAATAAAGATTCTTAGCATGAGTCTATCATTTTCACAGAGCCTATAGTATGAATATATATTTTAAATACATTTTTTTCTATCAAAATTTGATATAGAAATACAATTGTAATCACAAGATTACTTGATAAATTTCCTTACATCATAGGTTATTATGTTTAAATGCATTTAATATTTATTAATGCATTTAATGTTAATGTAGCATTTTAGATGTTTAACCTGTGTGCCAAATTTTATTTATATAACGCGTCGTTTTATAGTATAACATAGTTATATTATAAACACGTCGTTATTTATTATTTTGTTATTTATATACTATATACATATTTATGTAACACGTCGTTTTGTATTTATTTTGTTCGCATGTACTTTGACTGGTAGTCAAACAAACTTTCTCTGAATTTGAATGCATTATGTCGAAAATTGAATAAAAATCTCGAAATGTGGGAAAAAGTCTTTATATGGAATTTCATCTGTCTAGCTCAAAACATTTTTCAATTATTACGTTCACAGATTGTCTAACAGACAAAAAACCAAAAAATGTTTTTTTTTTTTTTTTTTTTAGCTGTGGGAGATCTGAAAATGGCAGATTCATTAAAATCCTAAATTCGAATTTTTTGATGATTAAAACACTTTCTTTATAGTTCCTATAAGAGAAAGTAAAGACTGAGTTAGTATAATTCCTCTCTGAGATTCATGTGATTTAGGGCGATTTTACGTATTGTTCAGGCTATTGATGTACGGCATACATGGTTTGAACTTTTGAAACTTTTTTCGTACAGTAACAAACTTATGACAGATTCTTTTTGAAAATCAATGTCTTTATTTTCTTTTAATCTAAATCCGTGTCATTTTGTAGAACAGAAATTTGTTGACAAAATTCTCGTCGTTTCCAAATATAGAATTATTAATGATGCAAGTGATTTGAGCAAGCAAGGAAGACCTATTTGTAATTTGTTTTGCAATTTTTAGAAATAGCTGGAGGAATATGGCTTATTTTTGTAGAAAATATTGTGTTACACGACATTGTAGAACAATTAGGCTTTTTAAAGAGGCTTTTGTAACGTTAAGATTGGACATTAGCATTGAAGAGAAACAATAATTTAATCATGCGATTTTTGAGTGGACATCTGGAATCGGATTTAAAACTCGGAAAATAACAAATAAATAGGAAGAAACGACAATCTTTTTCTTTTACATCTCTTTCTAAATTGCTCCCTTTTGCTTCATTTTTTAATTATTTTGGTTCAAGTTTTGCATGAAATTACCAACAATCCTTCCATTCTTTTTATTAATTGAATTTTTTGAAACTACTTCTCATACTAATTACTCATTCATGCAAATATATTTAATTTTCACTTGGGGAAACAACTGTGTTTTTGAACATGTTTTTTGAGCGAGGAGTACTAAGGATCAGGAATATACATATAAGAATTAGTATTAGATGAGTCAAATCAAGCAAAGCAAATTCAGCTAAAATATTTAATGGTTTTAAAATGGAAGAAATTTCTCCAGAATGAAAAAGTCTTGGTTTAATAAGAGTTCAAAAACAACTTAAAAAAATATTTTTTAGAGTATACTTGGCGTTCTAGTTGAAGATTCGTCGCAAGAAACCAATATTAAATTTATCAAAATCGCGTGGCGAAGTTTGTGTTACGACTTAAATTTGATCTGAAAGCACGATGGTAGTTTTTAATTTAATGCATTAATATCTATATATCTCTTTATATAATGCGGATAGCTTGTATGTGTGCGGTAGCACCCTACCACCTAGATCTCCAATCAATACAAGGAATTTTTAGAAGGCTAATTGATAAAACAATAAAATTGATGACGGTTTTAATAAATAAATTATAAATATGTTTAAGTTATTGTTCATAACTTGGTTAGATTTGGTAGCCAAACATATTCAAACATTTTTTTTTAATTCAAAAAGTTAACGTAAAGAATATTTTAGTGAATATGATTCATAGGGCCAATGTATAAATTGCTAATTTCCTTGTTTCAGAGGTATTATATTTATTGACTGAAGCAGAATAAATCATTATTACTTAATACATTTAAA
Source organism: Argiope aurantia (assembly GCA_026543865.1). NCBI lineage: Eukaryota > Metazoa > Arthropoda > Arachnida > Araneae > Araneidae > Argiope > Argiope aurantia. The sequence continues at coordinate 18,553 of JAPMOR010022603.1, forward strand.
TTGCCTTGAAAATAAAACTAAAAACTAAATTGCATGCTAGAGGAATGTTTGTTAAATAACCTTTTGTAAAAATTTAAAAACTTTAAAAATATTCAGTAACATACATAAGATTTCAATGCTGTACAATTTTATTTCCTTTATTCAATTTTTTTTAATATTTTTGAATTAATTGAAGTTTAATCATTTCCGTTTCAATTTAAAGCTCCAATTTTATGAGATCTTACCGAAAATAGAGAGATGCATAGCATAATAAATAGAACTGCGTAATGCTTCTAAAATAATGTGAATAATATAATTATCAGAATTGGAAGATTAAAAATAATTTGCTAAAAGAGTTACGACGAAACCAAGTTATATAAAATATCTTATTGAAAAGTTTGATGGCCATTTATACCGGCGAACTAAATGACTCCCAAAAGGGCTAGTTTAAAATAATTTGGAAAAACAAGAAACTGACTTCCAGTCCCAATCACTAGGCCAATTTTGTCAATATTTATTTGATATTATCCCTAAATATATCTATCATTTTCAAGAGAAATCTCCCCCCCATACACACACACACTCGTTATTTTCCAGAGAATTTCAGAAACCTTATTTCACTGTAAATCCTTTAGGAAAATAAATAGTGATATTTTCTCCAAATCTAATTGTTCTACAGTTTTTATTAATTCTTTTGCTAGAAGTTATCATCTAGGCCCTAGATGATACATACAAATTTAAGGGTTTTGATAATAAATTATTAATTTTTCGTGTGGAACTGGAGAGCCGCAACTCTACATCAAAATAGCCGTAGGTTATCGATACTTAGATTCTAGGGGATCATCAATGGGACCAAGCCTCCACCTCCTTATATTGCATAAAATATAGTAGAATGAAAAACTGACAGAGACCCCAGCCTCAACAGTTGGAGCGATTTCGCAAATTAATTTCGTTAATCTCAAAACTCAGCTAACTAATTACAATGCTGCACGTTTATTCTACAAGTATGTATTAAAATAGTATTTCCTTTGTTATGACAAGATGTTGTTGATTACTATAGCTAAGTCGATACTATTAATATAATATTGTTCAGAACAAACAGCTGGTTGACCGAAGGCAGGTAATAATTAATAAATACATTTCGGTCATTTATAACTGTAATTTTTTTTAAGAAATTGATTCCTTAGTATAAAATTATATATACTTATAAAATAGAAAATAATTATATAGTGAGAAAAAAATCACAGCCACAAATCGAAGGTACCTTATAAACCTAAAAATAATTATGATTTGACATAAGCAATATATTCAATTTTTATATTATCAGTAATTAATTTATTTGTATTGAACTATATGCATGCATTAAAATATTAGTGAGAATACTGTTACAACAAAATTTTTCGTTTATAGAATATTGCGAGATTTGAGATAAGCTGTGTCATATAGGAAAGATTATTGAGCATGCAATTTAAACCTTTTTCTTGATCGATTGATTCCAAATATGCATATAATTCTTCTATAAGGGCATGGATGTCATTTACTGAAATTCAACTAGGCAACTTTCTAAGACTTTAAATCATTAAATTCGCATATATTTACTAAAGATAAATGTGTGTATGTCCTAAAGCTCTATATGTCAGGCCTTTTCACCTACAACTATCAAATGCGGCACATTTATGCCTTGGAAGTTGCAATTTGTATCTCGGTACAATTTTTTTGAAATTTTAATTCGAATTTTTCTTAATGCTGAAGTTTAACTTTATTTTGCGATATCTTCTGAAAATATAATTCCGCAAAAATAAACTTTACACCGTTTCAAAGTTTAAGAAATACCTCTTTAATGACATCAAATTTAGTAATCGTGAGAATTTTTCTGAATGTCGGCAGCTTTTTTAAATATAATTTTTTCCTAATTTCCAATAATTAATTATATTGTTGAACCTGAATTTCGAAACGTTTCTATTTTTTCATCAAATATGTAATCGAGTAATTTTTTCCATTGTTGAAAGTTAAAAAAAAAAAAGAGTTCTGCTTTATATCTGACTAGTTTACAAGACAAATTAAAAATTGAATTTACAATTTCTTGAAATTTAAAAGACTGATGAACCAGATAATTGCGTTTTTACCAGCACTATCATGCTATAGGACTGGCTGAATCAAATAGGTCCATTTGCACAGTTAGAAGAATTTAAGTAAAGACATTTAAAATAATACGGCTCTAATGTCAAATAATTAGAGGGAATTGTGAATATGAAATGATATGTATATAAGGTTTATTTAAATTCAACTTTAACCAATATTTCCTTTAAACCTACTGGTCATCTGAAGCGAATAAAACCCATATAAGCTTCCGGATAAATAGATTACTCATTAAATTTAATCTTTTTATTTCCTTACATTTTAATGATATTTTATTTGGTGAGTTAAATTTTGGATTTGAGGCAATGAAATTTCCATCTAGAATTTTTTTACAGGACTTCTATTTCGTCTAAATCCTCCATACCTAATTTCATTCGTCTAACTCCTTTCGTATTTGAAATATCTTGTTCAATGATAACGAGGCAAATATAATAATGATAATGATTTTTCGGTTTAAAAATGAGCTGACTAAAGCATGAAGAGTCATTATAATTTTCAGACAAAATTCTTTAACGATTAATAGGTTTTCTTTTGCTATATTTTCTGTTCGATAAAATAATAAAACGAAAAGAATTCACAGCTAAATTTCCAAATAATAACAAAGTTTTTTTCCTTGTTTGAAAATACGTGAATTATATTTTCTCCTCAGCCTTTTAAAAGTTTTCTTCCGTTAAATATCTTCCTCAATTGCATTTCTTCGGTCTAGCCTTTCAAGTTTTATATTCCAACATTTTAAGCTGAAAACCTTTGTTTTGGTAATAGATTACTGTGCCGAGACTCAATTTCCTAATTTTATTACATTTTTTTGTACTTACTAAAATTTACCTTAAGAAAAGTTTTCAAGATTATTTTTCTAGCGCTGAGAAATATCTTGCCTCTTCTCAATCTCTGAAATAAAAGAATTATTCGTGTGCTTTGTTTCCGCTACCTCATGTTTTTCTACTAAGAGAATGAAGTTAGAGAAAGATAATTTTGTTTTGTTTCCAGTTCGATTAAATAAAAGGACTTCATGAATACAAATGTTGTTGATTTAAATATTTATAATGCAATGCTTCCTATAATATTTCCTTTTTAAATTCCTAACAAGAAGTTCATAATTCAAAATGTATGTCCAGAATAGAATACTAAGAAATGTCGTTAAGAACTTTAAAGTAAATCAGAGAACTTAATATCAGAAATCATAATATGTCTTTCGAAGATATATTCTTGAGTGAAAATACAATCGTAATATGTGCGAGCAGTTTAGGAAAATAATCAGAATATTTTCACGCAACTTAAAAAATTGAATTTTCAAATACTTTTTTACAGTTTTCTTAAAACTACAACTATTTTACAGCAAACCCTTATATTTCGGATCGTTCCCTATGCTTCTGTTCGCTCGTCTGAATGCCACTTGTCTTCAGTAGGAAATATGAAGGAAATCTAACGAAATTAAAAATGAGTTATAGTTATACTTTTGTTCTTCTCTGAAGGAAGAAACTAATTTTTTTCATTTACGGAATACACTCTGTAAATTAAATTTCGTAAATAACGAAATTTCTTTTACGGGATATCCTATTTTCCAAAGGGAACTCAATCGCTCTATTCTTTTGCATGTATGTAATTTATTTTTCATCTGCATTTAATATTTACAGAATGTTCAAAAGGTTCTTCATGTACTTTTTTTACTTACGTTTTTATCAATGATGCCATCTCATTTCAACTTCACCCTTCATGTTCTATATTCACTGCAGAAATCACTGTTATACCAGGTACCAGTACCAGCACATTGGTATACCAGGAAATGAATTAGCAGACAATCTAGCGAAATCTGATACATTAAAAGATACATTATTACAAATTATACATTAATTAAGATCTCCTATTCCATTAAGATATATCAAAAACCACTTAAGATCCAATCCCTATTTAAAATGGCAAATCTAGTGGAATCTTACAGAGGCGAATAAACTTAAAACAATAAAACACCTAATCGTCTGTTGACCTTATTTGCCTAGTAGAAAACTTGACACAATTATTACCAGATAAGAATTAGCCACATACAACTCACACATAAACAGTTGCTGTTTGGGGAACCCGCCCCCCGATGTAGAGTGTCCTATTATGGTTCTTCACAATTTAATAAAGAACGCTACTTTCATTTCCCCCCTTATAAAGTTTCCCATCCACATCTCTTTACCATTATAAAAATGATCGGCTTTTACTTTTTGATATGAATCTTAAATAACTTTTAGATAGTGTTTTACCATCCTACTACTTTTGGGAGATTTTACAGGTTGACAGGTCCTAGAAAATGACTTAATTTAGAAACCAACTTTTAAAATGTTTAACTCTCACCGTATGTTTGGTGCAGTTTAATCAAAAATGGTTCTTGTGCCAATAAACTCCATCAAACCAAACCAAACCATCTGTAGGAAACAAACTAAATCTATCTATAAAGCTCAATGTGTGTGTGTGTGTGTTTTGGCGCTCTGTAGACCAGACCGTTTGACCTACAGCTACCAAATTTGATACATGTATAACTTGGAGGTCTGGAATGCGCACCTGGGGTCTCTTTTTTTAATTTTTAATTAGAATTTTAATTATTAATTAAAAATTAACTTTCCCGCCAAAAAATCTTTTAATTTTTCCCACCTCCAAATGAGTAAGGCTTCAGTTTTTCTTTCCCACGCTAATGAGGTTAGGCTTAAGATATTTCGGGCAATTATTTCAAACGATTCTGTTTATTTTCTTAATGTTTTATGCATTTAAAATTGAACATTGTTAATTAATCGAACTTTCAGATTCATTCTGAAGTACTTTTGATTTAAAATAAAATGGAATAAAGGAAATTAAAAATTTCTAATCTGTGTAGCGTTACTCCAACTGGCGTTGAAAATTCACGCATTTGCGTTACCATAACTGGCGTTGAAAATTCACGCATACGCATTGTGTTCCGATTGTTGACAACTGTTTTCTACGGATGCGAACTAAATTTAAATTATTTTTAGGTGAGTTTTATGCTTTTGTAATTAAATTGTATTTATGTTAGTTATATACTTTTTGTAAATGCTTATAGTTTTAATTATATCGTTTTTTAAGTAGTTTTTTTAACCTGTTTTCGACCAATTATTTTAAACGAATCTGTTTCTTTTCTTATTGTTTGAAGAATTTGAAATCAAACATTGTTAATTAATCGATCTGCTCATGATGATCTGAGAAAATTTTGTTGACAAATTCTTGAGATATTACATAAATTAAGAAATATATTCTTTAGTTTAAATGCTCAGTGATTCTGTATTCAGTAATCATATTATTAAAAAATAGCTTTGTTTCAGTAAAAAATATGATTATATTAATTGCAGATTAATTATTTCCATTTGAAATTAAAGCATAAATTCTACGGGAGCTAACAGAAAATTAGAGAGATGCATATTACGTTATGGTTGATAATATTATGAATGAATTATATGATTATCAAAATTTGAAGTTTTAAATTGTTTTGACGAAGAAGCTATTAAAGTAGGAACTACATAAAATATTTAATTATTAAAATTTTAACGAACTTAAGATTGGCGAATCGACTGGTCGCGAAAGGAGGCTAGTACTTATATAAACTTCAATGTGTGTGTGTGTTGGCGCTCTACAGGCCAGATCGTTTGAACTACAGCTACCAAATTTGGCACATGCATACCTTAGAGGTCGGAAATGTGCAGCTGGGGTCCCTTTTTTTAAATTTTCAAATAGAATTTCAATTATTTATTAAAAACTAACTTTTCCGCCAAAAACTCCTTTTATTTCTCCACCACTAAAAGAGTAATGCTTCAGTTTTATTTCCCACGCTAAAGTGGATAGGCTTAACAAATTTTCGGCGGCTTATTTCAAAAGATTCTGTTTATTTTCTTAATGTTTGATGCATTTCAAATTAAACTTTGTTAATTAATCGATCTTTCAGATTCATTTTGAAGTACTTTTGAATAAAAATAAAACAAAATAAAGGAAATTAAAAATTTCTAATCTGCATAACGTTACTCCAACTGGAGTAGAAAATTCACGCATTTGCGTTACCATAATTGGAGTTGAAAATTCACGCATGCACATTGTTTTCTGATTGGTTCTATTGTTCGCATTGTGTTCTATTTTCATCTGATATGGACTTGGTTTTCAGGCTTAATATGTTTTCGACAGATTATTTCAGACGATTCTGTTTATTTTTTTAGTGTTTGATGCATTTAAAACTAAACATTTTTAATTAATCGATCTTTTGAAGATGAATCTGAGAAAATTTTGTTGAAAATTTCTTGAGATATTACATAAATTAAGAAAAATATTCTTTAGTGCCCATAAGGTTTAAATACTCAGAGACTTTGTTTTCCGTACTCGTATTTAAAAAAAATGCTTCAATTCAGTAAAAAAAAATATTATTATATTAATTGCAGTTTAATCCTTTCCACTTTAATTGAAAGCATAAATTCTCTGGGAGCTAACAGAAAATTAGAGAGATGCATATTACGTTATGGTTGATGGCCTTTATAATATTAAGAGTGAATTATATGTCTATTTAAATTTGGAGTTTCAAACTATTTTCATGAAGAAGCAATTAAAATAGAAGTTACATAAAATATTTAATTATTAACGAGCATTAAGAGCGAACCGGTTGGTCGCCAACTGCGACTAGTTTAAAATAAGTAATAGTCATTCTTTCAATCTTCTTCAAAGAAAGAAACTTACATTTTCTAAAAATTTAAAACGTTAGGAAATATTTTGGTAGAAAAGTATTGTTTCTTTTTTTATTTTGATGCCATGTCTTTATTAGAAATCATGAAAGAATATAAAAATAAACTAAGAAATAGATGTATCGTTATGGGAAAACGGATTTTCATTGAAATAAGATACAGCCTTTTATTAGCAAAGTTTCCGATTCATTAGAAATCAGAAAAAATATTTTTCCACTGAAATAAAACCTTGGAATACATTTCCATTCAAATGGTCATAATGGCCTGCAAGGTTAGTTTGTCATTAGATTCTTATCGAAATTTTTTCTAACAATGCTATAATTCTTCACCTACAAAAGAAGGCATCATGATACTTTTTTGTTCAATTAACACTATTTTGCATTTGAGAATTCTTCCAACTGTACAACCTGTTTAATCAATTTTACTCACTTCAATAGACCCTAAAGGAGAAGCGAGATTGAGCGATGAAGAGCATTCTCCTCTAACAAGGTGGCTAAATTCCTTTCCAGATTCCGAGAAAACTACTTCATTTGCTCCTTAGAAAAAAACCCGAAACTTTATCACGTCTGAGGCGGAAACACTGGTAGTTAAAAGATATAGTAGAGGCGATTTCTGGATAGGTTCACTTATCACTGAAACCTCTGGTGACTTATAATTCTTGTACACTCTGTCTTAATGTATTCCATAGATTCCAGAGCATTCCGTAAAAGATGAAGCTTAGAAACTCAATCCTGCTTCAGATGTTAAATGCTTCAATTGCTATTAGCTCTTTTAGTTGATTTTGCAAAGATCGTTTACAGCCCCTTGATGTTACTTGATGATGCTACTTGATGATACATATTTAATCACAGATTATCAGTTAAGTTATTATTAGTGTAGGCATGAGGTTTTATTAGTAAATTTCGATTTGTGGTTACAGAATATCAATAATTTTCAAGATATTTCGCTCTCAATAAGTGCTTTTATTCTTATAAACTGCTTTTTAAACGTTATCTATCTACACAAATAAAAATGGTGAAGGAATTTTGAAAAGATGATAAGAAAAATTGATTATATATTACATCTTTTTCAAATTTAAAGATTTATATTATTAATAAAATTAGTTAACTGACGCGTAATTTTTTTTTTTTGAATTTTGGTTGAATAAAAATTTTTTTTGGAATAATTTAAAGAAAACTTTTTATTGTTATAAAGAAACTCAAACCGTTTTCATTGTTTCACCTAATATTAAATCTCGTTATTTTTTTCTATTTTGTAAAGTTAAGAAACATTTTATTTATCGCTAATTGTATATAAGAAACAAGCAAGTTACAGTAAAGTGAAAATCAAACTTGAAAAATGAATTCCTTGAACAGTCAGAGATATGGACTCGGTTAAGAAAGATAATATGCACAATAATCAAAATACATGTATGAAAATAAAAAAAAGATCAAATTTCAATGTCTTTCATGAATTGATGTTAAAAATAATACTATTATTAAGAACATCAAGTTATGCAAAAAAAGATTTGAGTAATCTAATGCATCGAAATATGTCATGCGCTTCCATATTCTCAAAAGTGTATTTGAATTTAATTTACAGATTCACACAATCTGTTTATCTTTCTTAAGACCATTCCGTGCGCAAGTAATGATTTAGGCATTAAACTTTCGACTGGTTATGACATCGGTTGGAAATGCAATTACGGATTGTGTTTTGTCTTTCCTGCGTTCAGTGAGCTGATTAGCCAAAAAGATACTCACATGTCATATTCATTTAGCACATAATAATACAGTAGTTTTTATAATTTCACCGATTTTTTTCTACTTTTGTTGCAGGGTATTTTGTTCTCAGTAAGAATATTTATTCTTATAAACTGATTTTTAACTCTTAACTGGGGAGGTGAAAACTTAGCTCTTAACTGAGGAGATGCGGTTTACGAGACCGCATTTTATTTACACTCAAATTAAATTTTCTAATAAAAGTATTAGTATGAAAATCAGCCAATATATTCTTCAGATATTTTTCTTGATATATAAATATGATTTAGAAATTTTTCAAAATATATTATCATCGAAAAAAGTAATTGCGTTTGAACATACACTTTCTTCTTAAATTACATGTTACAACAAATAATATTCTTGAAAAAACATATTACTTTTTACTTTTTAAATCGCAGTTAGTTTTCCAATGTATATATAGAATATACTGAAAAATTCAACAATTGTATGAAAAATAAAAATAAAAAAACTGAAAAAGGTAAAATGGACGCCTTTCTTTATCGGCATCATTTCTAAGCAAAAACATGAGAACAATCGTAGCATGATTTTCGAAGGAATTTTAAACATATAGATTAAATACTAGTATAAAAATTAGTCTTAAATTATGTAGATATTTTTCTTGGTATAGTAATATATTTTTAAAATTTTTCAAAATATGTTATCACTTGAGAAATTAATTATGTTAGAACATACATATCAGAATCAGTCGAATATGAACTTTCATTGAAAACAATCTTCTGTACAATTATCCTTTTCACTAAAATCACTTTCTGCTTCATTTAAAAGTGTCTGAAGAACTGCTTCATAATAGGATCAGTGAACTGGATGATAATTCGGGCCCCAAGTTTTAGCGCCATCTGCTAAGCCTTGTTTATCACTGGGAGGTGCGGTCTTAGATACCGCGCTCTAAGAAATAACTGAATTATTTTAAGAAGCATCAGCAGAAATCGGTTGAAAAAGTGCAAGTGTGTTGAAGGTCAAAAAACAGGAAGCTACAGGGTAAATCCATTCAATTGAGGGAAAAATAGAATAGGAATGATAGAAAATCCATCGCTAGTGGTCTCACAGACCGCACGTCCCCAGTTAAGGGTTAAAAATATTATGAAACATTTTTCAAAATACGGTAAAAGATATAATTTTACGGTAAAAAGATATAATCATATGAAGCGAATATACGGTAAAAAGATATAATCGAAAACAATCTTCTGTACAATTATCCTCAACAATAAAATCACTTTCTGTTTCATTTAAAAGTCTTTGGCGCTGAACTTCATAAAGGGATCTGTAGGTTGGATGATATTTCGAGGACCAAGTTTTAGAGCCATCTGTTAAACCTTATATAATACTGGAGCACTAAAAGGGAGATGCGGTCTCACAGGCGTCGTGCAAAAAAATACCTGAAATATTTTTTAAAAAAAAGCATCCCCTGAAACCGGTTGAAAAAGTGCAAGTGTAGTGAAGATCACGAAACAAGAAGCTACAGGGTCAATCTATTCTATTGAGCTAAAAATAGAGTAGGGGTGACTGAAAGTCCGTCCATAGCGGTCTCACAGATCGCACGTCCCCAGTTAAGGGTTAATGTTATCTACCTACATAAATAATAACGGTGGTAGAAATATGAAAATATTGTTGTGAAATATGAATATATGTTTTATCTTTTAAGGATTTAAAGATTTATACTTTTAATGACATTAGTTTAGCTGCAGTGTAAGTTTTTTTTCAATTTTTTAAATAAAATTTTGAAATAAGTAAAATAACAACTTTTTATTGTTGCAATGAAATTCAAACAAGATTCAATGCTTCATAATAAATTTGATATTGGAATTTTCTTCCATTGTTGTCTGTCAAGAAAGATATATTTTCTTTATTATCTACTTAGTGTAAATGAGAGATAAGAAGGCGACTTTAAGTACCGCACATGACAAAACATTAAAGGAAATTCCCCGAACAGTCATGGGATTGGAATCCGTTACGAAAGTTCATGCACACAATAAACAAAACGGATGCATGTCAATGACGAAAATAAAGCTTCAATGTTTCTAAAGATTTGAGGCTTAAGGAAATGCTGCTAGTGGAATTAGAACAATGTGTATAAAAGATTTAAATATCCCGAAAAAATTAAAATTCCATGCCTACCAGCCGTCTGCCGATGGTGTATTCCAAACTAATTTGTACATTTATACAAATTGTTTCTCTTTCTTTTGTGTATCCTGTGCACCACATCATAATTTATACAAGATTTATATATTCCGATCGGCTATGACGCCGCATGGAAGAGCAACTAAAAAATGTGTTTTGTCTTTCTTGTATCCGGTAAGCTACCTTGCTGTCATCGAGAACATGAAAAATCAAGTCAACCATCTAACTCTCCGACCCGCCCGAAGGCACACGGATTTAAACCATAAAACTGAATGACCGGACCGCTGCAACAGCAATTGGCGGGAACTGTGGTTGAGTCCTAAGGGCCATCACCGGCCACGGTACAACCCTTCCCGAAGGAAGTACGTCCCGTCATCGATGGGAGGAGTCAGATCCCCCACCTATTAGTGTTCCTTCCAGGGTGGCGAGATCCAACCACCATGCCGGAAGCATCTCATCCTCATTTCGAGGTGCCCCCCGGGGGTCGAAAACATGCCAATGTTTATTGTTCTCTTTACGTATGAAAGACATATATTCATGCAGCAAAAGTGACAGCTCATATGTAATATTCATTTATTTCGTAACAATGCAGGTTTTTAGTAATATTTATGATTTCGTTTCCTGTACCCTAATGTTTACTGAATTCAACTACGTTTCCATCAGGATGGCTAATCTTTACATATGGAAATATGTCTGAAAGTGCATGGTATTTAAGTGTTCCATATCAACGTCGTCAAGCGCAGGGGCATGCAAGAATCAACTTTCAAATTCTTAAGGCAGATAAGAAACACCGAATCAATCCACAATTATGCGGGAAAGTATGAGTGAAATGACATTTTGAGGTAACTAACTCTATGATTGCACTGAAGTTCGAACTGAGAACATATGATATTTAAGAGTTCTTGGAAGCTCATTCCGAAATAATTTGTCACTGATATTTCGATAATGTGAATCTTCAAAAACTATGAATGGTAAAAACATCTTGCAATACATCTGAAACTTCGGGTGTGCATGTACTGTCAATATTTTAAGTAACCAACGAGAAAATGTTATGGAGTCAAAGCATAAAATATCATTCATCCAGATGTTAAGTGGCATGTTTGATCTGTGTCATATGACTGTGACGTGACGTGACGTGACCGTTATGTCTTGAATCAGTGTCGCATGTACACAGCGAAATTAATTTTTAATTTCAAAATAACAATATTTTTAAGCAATCATTTAGTAACATTCAAATAAATAAATAATTATACAACTAATAATTTGTATAGGTTTTTCATTGTTACATTTGATCTCATAAAGGTTAAAAATTAATTTTATTTATTTAAAGAAATAGACAAAAACGAAGGTTTATCTTAAAATTATCAGGTTTGAATTAATTCCTCTTTATGATGACGAAGTCATTCCTGGTTTATTATGAAGAAAATCAATCTCACACAGCGGATTCGATAACAGGATATCTATTTCCTTGCTGTTTACTTTTATTCATTTAAATGCAGTTGTATAGATAATTTTTATTGCAACTTTTCTCCAGCATTTCAGACATCTTTAGAGCAAAGATGAATTATATGAAATCAATATGATGAAAATTTATAATCTTTCCAGGTGATTAAATTTTATGCATGTTATCATGTGAAACAGAGCGGCCAGGTATTGCCAAGTATTTGAAAATAAATGCCTTTCGTATATTTCCGATATTTTTTATTTTGAGTATGGATAAATATTTCCACAATTAAACGCTATCATTTTTAATGCAAAATTTTCTAAAAATATTTATCTTGGTAATAAGTTTCCTTGAGAAATAATTTTGCTGCGTTTATGAGGAAATTTATTTATTTATTTTTGTAATTAATTTATTTATTTTTGATGTTATCATTGAAAAAAGATTTAAAATGTTTATGAATTATCATCCCTTTTGTCTTGATCGTATAATTCCCGGGGTTTTTTTATTGCTTTCTCCTACATAATGCATGGTGAAAGTATTTAATCGTCAAAAAATTCGAATCCGAGAATTTGATTAATCACTTCCTCTCACAGTCCAAAATGAACATTTTTTTGTGTTACGTTTATCTGTTTGTCTGTAAACACGATAACAAAAAATACCGCTTTCATTCTGGTATAGCTTACAGTCCTTGTAAATCCATGGTTCATCTTTGACTAGATAATTCTGATTAGAAAATTGGTAGGAATAATCAACAATGAATTCATTCTAGGTCATTTGCAATCAGAAAAACGAGGTATATTTTGAATTTTGAAAAATTTCACAACAGCACACAACACACACAACAAACACTTATTGCACCTCAAACAAAGCTATCATTTTTTTTCTATAAAATCAATTATTTTTAAGACACAATAATTGACCGTTGCTAATTAAAGCAGTAATAAAATTGCTTGGGAAAAATCAAAATACATATTGCTTGATACTCATATACAAATTGCTAATTGTCAATCATAATCGATCAGTAAGTTTTATTAATCGAGCAATTTGTATTATAATAATATACAAAATGCTTGATTTCAGAAGATTTATTATTTTCAGCATAAAATTTATTACATCTCTCGACATAGTTATTGTTATTCATAATCAAAAATTCGGGTCATTATTATAAAAGGTTTAATTATGACTTAAGTGAAATTATATAACCATTATACTGTCAGTGAGGATTGTAATATAAGTTAAAATGGCCATTGCATCATTAAAAAATAATTCCATTTAAATTAAGAAAAAATGTTTCAATGAATAACACATATGCGCAAAGCGAAATAAATTTATTCAAAATTAAAAAGATTTCATTATCCAGAATTCTTATTTCAAACATGGAAAATAGTATCAAACACTATTTTTTGCCTAATCAGCAATATTTCCAAGTATAAACCTTTAAAAGAATTAAAAATGCTTAATATTTACGCTTAAAAGTAAAAGAAAAGAAAACGATGAATTTATTCGACATTTAAACCTAATAATGTTGAAAAAAAGCTGACTTCAAAATGGGACAATTACTGCTAATTGATTACTTAACCAAATTCGAATTAAAAAGCAGCATTCTAAAGATCATAATGGTAGAATATGTTTTATTAATTTCAGAATGATTATCGAATTCTGTATAAATTAAAGAATTGCTCTCTGCCTTTTCATTAATGATTTTCTTTCTTGCAACGAAGCGATTTCGTTCGAATGAATTGAAAAGATAAATGTGGGGGTTTTTTTTCCATTTTGTAGAAACATGCGGAACCGAAATTTATCTGACCCACGAGAATCGATTCATTGACTTAGCATAATAACACTCTTGGCGATCCATATTTAAATATCGATTTCAGTTGCCAACATTTAAAATAGAGTGAGTCCAATTCTTTTTGGATCTCGTGAAATGAAGATAAAAGCTCCTTGCAAAATCATTATCATAGGAGGTCGTGGTTGAAATAAAAATTCAATAACAAAAACAACAAATATAAATGGTTGAATTAAGGATTATTCTTCAATTATATCATTATAAGGAATTAAGAATTATACTTCAAGAATAAACATTTAACTTGAAAATAAATATTGTCTTATGTGCATTTTGTTTTCTTTTTCACATATTAAACACGGGAAGTAAAATAATTGTATTCCTCAAAAGATTTAATCTGAAAGTTTCATGATCTTTTCTGTCTCCAGTTGTTGTTTTTTTTTCTGTCCCTGCTTAGTAATTTAAAAACTTGTTGAAATTTAGTGTCTATTTCAGCATATTTAGAACACATTCGAGTGCAAAATACACATTTTAAAAGCTATATTTGTCTGTCGGTCTGTAAGCATCATACTTTACAAATGTAATAAGTTAGAAGTAAAAAAAAAAATTAAGTACATAATTTGTCCCGTCCAACTGAGTAATCTAACGAACTAAAGGAGTTCAATGAAATGTATGTTTCATAATGTTAAAAACATCTATGATTACAAAATGCACATTTGAAAAAATCACGAATTTTATGTTTGGCTATCAGTTTGTTTATATGGCAATTTACAAACCCAATGAGCTACAGATATGAAATTTCAAAAGTGAAGCCGACCACTTTTCTGTGAAAATCAGTAACCTAAAGATCTAAAAGCGTTAAAATGACTGTACATTTCATCACGTTTAAAAGATGTCCGATTGCAAAATACACAGTTTTAAACTTACGATCTGTTGGTCAGTGCATTTGATAATGAACTGAGCCACGAAATTTGAAAAGTGAACCTTTTAAACTAAATTTTGTATATAACTCTTACGCCGTATTTTGAGAATATCTCTCAAATTTTGGAGGAAATTAATCTTTGCAAATTCTGTCTGAGGCCCTTTTTTGCTCTCACAAATATTCAAATGGATGGAATTAAGAATATACAATTAGCATTGAAATTTAGATACGTACGAAATTTGGAACTAAATCTCTATCACCGTCAACCGTCTCTGGGTTTTAACATACTCGTTTATGTGAACGGGTCCACCCAAAAACTCAAAATTGAGGACGAAAGGAATTCTAAACGTGAAATTGTCAACTTATATCGAATATTTTTCCCAACCTGAAGAAAGAATACGATACATAACCAATGTAGGACTTTCTTGATTTAAAGAGACAGTCGATTCGCTTTGTAAATATTCAAAAGTTAAGAGGATAATAATTCGTTTTCTCCTCTGTAATATGGATGAAAATGAATTTAACACGCATCCTTCATTTTTCCCAACCATCGTGAATTTATAAGCAGTTTATACCAGTACTGCTCATTATCGGATTCTAAAGCTCTCCACGCTTTTGCACTTGCGTCAAAATGCGTTTATTCAGTTAAAACAGGGATGAGATGAAAGATTAAAAGAGAGGTTTACATTTAACAAAAGGATGAATTCGGATTATACGCGGACATAGGAAACATAACGCTTTTTTTTAAACCTTTCTTGAAGAATATCTATCAATATGCATCTATCTATCTAATACAGAACATTTTCAGAATAATAATCATAGCAAAATCTTCTTAAGGTAAAGTTTTCATGTATTAAACATATTATTAAGAGTATTAGGCTTCAAATACAAATTTATTAGTTTGACAAACATTTAGCATTATTTTTTGTTCTTTTTCATTAGCGACTGTATTGTTTTTGATTTTCTTTTGCAGATGCATCAAACCAGTTATCAAAGAGATCCATAGTTTCAGAGAACAGAAACTATATGTTCCCAAAAATCAAAAAATGAAATAATTCTTCATATATTTTCAGTGTATATTACAATTTTTAAAAAGGAATTTAAAAAATAATTTTACATATTCATGAGATTATTAAAGATGTGTTGTATCCCAAAATGAAAAATAATGATGTTTAATCAAAGCCATATTCAAAATCAATTATACGAAGAATTGAACGAAATCAGAGAAAGGAAAGCATTCTATGTTCCATCCCTAGTAAAAGCAAAAGCGATATTGAAACGAAATTCAACCAAATGAAATACAATTCTTTTATCGAATTCTTAGCGAAATCTAACTAGGCCACTATAAACCGCTATGTTTACAATAATTTACAGCTTTTTGGCTTCAAAATATTTTTGTAAGTTTCTAATTAAAATAAGTAGAAAAGCTTACCTCAAAATATACTTTGGGTTTGATGATTTCTTAATATAATATATTCAAGTTTTAGAACAATTGAAAAATTTTATTCACTGTGAAATTTTGTACAATGGTCTGCTATAAAAATATTTCTTTTAAAAATATTAAAACTGATTTTAAAATTTTTATATTTTATATACTTTTATATATTTTATTGGATGTAAATATATAAATAATGATATTGATCAATGTATTATCTTTATCCGCCCAATAATTTAAATGCTATAACTATACGAAACTTTAAAAAAAAATGTTGTTCATCAAAATAAAATTTGTAGCTTTATGCTATCAAAGTGCAATAAATCAGTAAAAAATGTTCATCAATTAAATTTTGTAGTTATTACTTGATGAAAACGTAGCGTTTCAAAGGCAATAAACAAAATAAACAAAATTTTGAAGCAGAAGAGAAAATAAAACTTTCTGAAAACCAATTCCTATCTTAAATCCATTCATTCTACTAAATGCACGCTTTTAATTTACTTATCTACCATTCTATCATTTGGAGATGAGTAACCATCATGTGAAAAAATCAATTGCAAGCATTTCAAAATCAACAATTAAATCAAATCCTGGTGCAACATGTTATTTTAAGTATATAATGCATAAGGAACTTAAAATTAAACCACTTTTGGATTATATCAAATATACTTATTCTAAATCTCCCAAACATTTTATCAGATTCCTAAAGATTTTCCTACTTCTGATCTCGTTGTCTGAAGGCTGGAACATTGACTCAATCCATGGGATTCCATGGGACTCAATCCATGGGACTTCATTCCATATATTGAATGAATGTTTGGAATTGGATAATGAATTCAACAGGAATTGAATCCATTCCCAAAAAATGACACATAATAATCTTTAACTGAATTATAAGTCTAATTGTCTTTTTAAATTCTTTAAATTATTTTGAACCAACCAAAAGCGCTCATGTCTCTGTTTGTGTACGTGAACTATTAATAATTTTTAAATACCCATGAATTTTTTTCCTCAGTTAAATAACACTTCCTTTTTAGTACCTATAGTTATGGCAAATCCTTTACATTTTTAATAATTTAAAATCTTTTCTTATTGTGAAAATTCTTTGAGAAAAATCTTTTCTGTACTAAATCTTTCTATCATTTATGAAGATTTGTTCATTAAGTAACAATTAACTTTCTTCCCTTCTCTTCATTAGAAAAATTTTCAAAAATATAATTAAATTTATTTATTTCAGATGTGGTGGCAATAGATTTTCACCGAATCAGTGGAACAACATAACTTTGATACATGTGATATACGATAAATATTTTGTAAGGGGGAAATTTCATTCATATTATGGAAGGAAAATAGTTATAAAAGATTATTATTATTATAAACCTTAAAAATATTATTTAAGGTTTTGATCAAAAGTAAGCTAATGTTAATGATTTCAAATATTTTTTTTTTCATGTTAACTGTGAGGCCAGCAAAACTAACTCCAATTAAAGAAGCATAAAGCATAATAACATAATCAAGAATTTAACATTAAAAAATAAGAAAGAATTCAAGAATTCGAAAATTTGGCATAAATAGATATCCGAAAATGAAGACTTTCATTATCTGTCGATGGAAATATAAAATATTTATTATATACCAGAGTCTTTTTTATAGTATTTCCAAAGCAATTTATAGCATTATGGAAGACAGCTTTCTTACAAATAGCAAAGTAGACAGCAAATGGAAAGCTATAAAAGTTAATGTATGTACACTTTAATTTTTAAGATTTCATAAATTACTTTATGAAATAAAAAAAATTATGTGTAATTCAAACCTGAAACATCTCATTAAATTTTTCAGATATTCCAACACGAAAATGAAAAAAATTAAATATTCGGTATAAATCTTCATGTCTAGACGCTTTCCAAAAATCTATTTTCTGATCGATATATAAACATAAAAATATGAGGCTTCAATGTTTTAAAAATTGAGCTCCGAAAAAGGAGAATTCGAAATCATGTTTCACGTAAAGTATATCCTATAAAAATAAAAAATTAAAAGGGTTGGTGGGAAATAAATGGCGTATAAAAATAACAGCTAAATTTTTGTTTCAGAAACTCTATAATTAAGAATGAATCGTATCCCACTTATGTATTAGAATTCCAAAAGAACTATTTATCTTCCTTTTACGCGAAAATAATTTTAGTATTTCAGTGCTTAAATAATATAATATAATTAATTTTTTTTAATGTTAGAGTCTAATAGAAAGAGTGAGTACATGTGTTGAGTAGCAAGGAATGAATTGTTCTTACATATTTCTATGATTTAGAAAGGAATCAATTAATTACCTCTCAGAAGACATTTTTTTAAGCTTTCGATTGTCTTTTAATTTATTTCGTTTTAAGATAAATTGAACTTTGTTCAGCACTAAAAAAGAAGAGTACCTCTCCATTTAATAAAATTCCTTCTCCATAATTCTATGTTAATCATAATTTCTTTTTTATTTAAATTTCCATTAGATTTTCCTAATGGAAAGAAATGACTAATAAATATATGATTCATTTATTTGTATTGTTAATGTTATTTAATGTACAATATGTAAATTAAACCAGTGAAAAAGTTCTCAACTCGACACCTTCATCTAATATTAGTATAAAGATTGTTTTTTATTGATTTATTTATTTATTTATTTATTTTACGCTCACAATGCAGTTGAAAGAATTAAATTAGAATTTTTATTTTCTGAATTTCGATTGAATGAGACGAAAGTTTGATATCCATGTAGAATTTATGAGTCAAATTTATATGCCAAATTTCATTCATCTTACTTGTTGTATCTTCCAGTTGTGTTGGTTCATCGATGTATTTAGTCAATGAATAAATTGTGTCACATTTGAGTAAAATCATGATATAGAAGAAATTTTATTCATAACTTTAATATTATTTTCAATACAAATATCGAATACCTACAAAATGTAGAATAAGAGCAGAAGCACAAAAGATATCGTAAAATAAAGTAATATAGTGATGCGAAAATGTTTCAAATTATTTACATGTAAAAATACAGCTAAGAGGTGAAGAAATATTTCTTCTTCAAACAGCTGAGAAAGAGTTCATATTCATTAAATGGCAGTGATCTTAAATATTTGCAGTTTTATAAAAGGAGTGATTAAAGCCATTTGACATGAAAAAATTATACAATATATAAAAATCAAATCTCGCGGCAGAATTATTGGTAAAATAAGTTTTCTTTTGTATTTGATTCAACCGAGGGTTGTTTTGAAAATAAATTATTATCAGAATACATTCAGCCTTTTTTCTTATTATTTTCTCCTTAAAATAAATAAACACTTTTCTCTTTCTAAAGGAAACACTTTTTTTTACTCTTCTGATAGCTTCCTATTGCTTCATTTTCGAATGTTGTAAACACACATTCGAAATGCTGTTCTTCATTGCAAGTATCTGTTTCCAGGTCCCTTATCTTCAGTTAATGAGATTTAAAACAGTAAAAGGAAAAACAAATATTTAATAAAATATTTTTATTTATCCAATATATTTATACCTGAGTTGGCTTTTCACTAAAAGAATTTTATTCATTTATTTAAATAATGCTTTATTTTTATCTTTTTGTCATTTTCAGTTAAATTTAATTCGACAATAAATATAATGGTTATGGAACGTCAAATTATATTTTTTTTACCATGATTAATTCTATAAAATGCTCAGAATTTCACTACTTGTTTAAAGTGACACAGGTAAAATGCGACGCAGAATTTAAATTTGGCATCGTCTATCTAGCGGGTGGAAAATCGTTGAAAGGTCACGCTATATCGCAAAATCAATGTGGCCACAGTTGATAAGTAATAAGCAAAAAATGATTTTGTTTTATAACTCTGACCCCAGAAAACTCCTTACCGTTCGATTAAATTTACAAAATTAGAGTTTCATTTTAGGTACTTTTCTGTTAGACGGGTGCAACCAAACCGAATTTGGCGTAAGAAATTTGGTGGAATTCTACATTATTCGGTGCCTGCCTAACGAAAAACAAACTCATTTTAAATTTTAGAACTATTCATAAAAGCCTTTTTTAAAGCATCGCAAAAGAAAAGCATTTAAAAAGCATTTGAACGTTTAAAAAGCATTTTAAAGCATTCTAAAGCATTTTAAAAAGCATCGCATTTATTAAATATATTTTGATTTTCTCTGAAACATCAAATCAAAAACAATAATTAAAATTGATAAAAAGAGACTGATATTTTTAACAATGCATTTCCATCTCTTCAGCTTGCAAGTTTGCATTACACGTTTCGGAATATAGCAAATGTATAGTCATGTATGTGAATTTTCTTTCAACGAAACTACAATATATGATAAATAAAGAAAGAGAATTGCTGCAAAGTATTTGAATATTTAAAAAAATGTGAAGCTTTCTCGTATGATTCTGAACAGAAAGGAGTTGTCTCCCCAAAACTTTCTCGCATACTCTCTAATAAAGGCGCTATCCTAGAGAACGTCTTGAATGATAGTGGCTTACAATAATTACGAAATATTTTTCTTTGCCGAGAATTTAGCATTTTTAATGAATCCTTCATGCCATCTTTGGCGATTG
>JAPMOR010022613.1:0-25935 GCA_026543865.1 Argiope aurantia
CAAACAAAGTTCATTATTCAGAATCTTCTACGTTTATTGTGCACGTATAATTTAAAATATGTTCAACATAAGCTCTACAAAGTTTTTTGTCGTGATTATATTGATGCTATAATATAATGAGCAAACAGAAGACAGCTTGTTACATTTAAAAACATTTATCTGATTTTCTATAAATCTATATTAAAATATAATCCAATTTTAGTGATAATTTTTATAAATAATTGATTACACTTCTAAAGCTATTTATTCTTATAAATGAAAATTCCCTTCAACAGATTGATAGAAAAATAAAATAATTGTATGCGTCAACAGTTAGTGAAAACCTTACAATTACTCACTTTGCTTTAATTGCATTATTATTATAACCTCTATGTAACAAAGAATGTAATAAAGAAAAATAAAGCTCTACAATAAATTACTTCACTAATTAAACAAAAATGTATTATTAAGGCATAAAAATATTTTATATAGAATTAATAGAAATGACTCAGCAATTCTCAAAAGTGCAAAATTCAAAAAAAAATCTTCATTTCCGAACATTGACATTTTACTATCGAATCCATTACTTCGACCCGAAACTGAATGGGAGTATTACTATAAAACTTCATTCACAAAGTTCCATCCTCACGACCCACATCCGGAGGGCTATAAATTCATCAGAAAAAAAGTAGGTTTACGAGAACAATATACAAGATAAAATACTCTATAGAATAAATTTATGATGCCCAAAATGCCTTTTGACCACAAAAAAAAGCTACACTTCGCTGTTTTTATTTTTTGCTCTCTGCTTTCAATGTGATGATTTATGTCGTCCACCTCCCTTAATAAACTTTTCTATTTGCGATGGCGTACATTCTCATTCTAGTCAGGATCAACTTTCATGTAATAATGCTAAGAATGAACGCAGGTTTCCATTATTGCAAGGGAAATATTTCTCTGATAATCTCTGGTTTAAAGTAAAGGAATAAAATAAATTTAAATAAAACATATGATGATGGAAGCTATGTTCGGGGACATGTTTTTTTCTTCCATCCAAACTAACTTCCGCCTGCCAGAAGTAACTGGGGCACAGAATTCGTTGTTCTCGAGGGCTAATAGTTTTAAATTAAAATCATTCGAGCTAGATGTTTGGAATCAATTCCAGATATTGGATCAAAGCCATACAATAAAGGCTCATGTTTTTAATGGACTAAACCATATATAAAACTCTCCAGTAAAAATATGTAAATGAATATATAGACTTATAAGAATAAAAAAAAACAATTTTAAAACCTAAAATATACTTTTTAAATGACCTATTGATCTAAAGATAACATATTTATTGAATTTATGTTCAGAATATATTCAATTTACTCTATGACTTGTATTAGAGCTCATAAATAATTAATTTGATTCCAAACTGGTCACATGCGCACATTTCTCAACAGTTCAGTGGGTAAAGGAATAACTAACATTATAATTTGGAATATATGTCCATTACTCAAATTTACCACTGACTTTAATAGGAAATCTATTAATCCAATCAAGAGACTCAAATAAATGAATTTCGAAACTGTGCCTCTTTTTATATGAAGTTATATTTAAAAAATAGAATAATCAGTCCATTGCTGTTGTCGGCGATAAGTCAAAAAAGCATTCAGTTCAACCCTTTTTAAAAATTTCAAATGAAAAAAATTCCAATCAGAAAATCAAATTTAACTTTTATTATATCTACAGTTTTGGTCGAAAGATGATGACTTAATTTTCAATGAAATAAAAACCACAAAAAATTGTTAAGAAGAGCACATTCTCATCCGCCAAGATATATCTTGAGAAAAATTTGGAAGTTATAATCTGTACTTGCAGACTGTTAGGTATAGATTTTTATTGCTAGTAGAGGTTCATTTAATAGTGTTTCTATAAATTTACTGTACTTCCATATATGCATAGAATGCAGGAAAAAAATTGTGTATAAAAAGAATTTTTAAATATTTTTGCAATCAAAAAGAGATTACAATTGTACAATTGTAAAGAGATTTCTAGAGCAAAAACATCTTAATTAAACTATCCAGCATTTATTGTTTCTCGAAAATAAGGGAAATAGATTTTTAATAGAATAGATTTAGATAGTTATGGAGACTGTTAGAATATATTTTTAATTTATTCACTCTTTTTTTAATATTTTAATCTTTTTTCAAACTTACGCATCATTGCGTATATAATACGTATCATTATTGAAACCGCTCTTTGAGGCTAGTTGTTTGGCATGAAATATTGAGTATATTTAATT
Source organism: Argiope aurantia (assembly GCA_026543865.1). Lineage (NCBI taxonomy): Eukaryota > Metazoa > Arthropoda > Arachnida > Araneae > Araneidae > Argiope > Argiope aurantia. The sequence goes on from JAPMOR010022613.1 coordinate 2,270, forward strand.
TCTATTTAATTTTATTATGCATAACTTAAAAGTTCATGATTCTCTAAGAAAGTATTTCTAAGTTTCAACCGTCGGTTTACATGAATTCACGTTATTTAAATAGTCTTGTTTAGTTATTATGTAAATGAACCTACCAAATGGGAACTAGTACGATGACATCATGATACTATGAAAGATATAAGAGTGCATATCATCTGTCATCTAACTTTCGAGATGCTGTAACTTAACTTTTCATACAATTAAACAGATATTATAAACATCTTTTCATCTTTTGCTTTTTACAAGAAATAATTTTTAGGTATCCTATGAAACAAAGAAAACGTTTTGAGTTCCACTATAACAATGGAATATACTGTTCAATAAATTTTCAAATATATACGTAGGTTTAAAAAAAATTACTCTAAAAATAATAATTAAAGGAGCATTACTTGGTATCAGTAAAGGAGGATTTTCTTTCTTAATTTTAAGGGTGTTTAAAAGACATTTTTGTGCTATAATATTTTCGGAAATAAATTCAAAAATGTCAAAATCTGGTGCAATTTTTAATTAAATGAAATTCTAATTAAAAGTTTTAAAAGATTGCTCCGAAGGGTCCATTCCCAAAATTAAAAGCTTATTTCGCCAAATTTAGAAGCTCTAAATTATATTATTTTTTTCTATAGAGTGTCAAAGCACACACGCATTCTCCTTCATTAGTAGTAGAGATAAGATTATACATGTTGCAATTTTCTGAATGATATATGTGACCCGTTCGTTGGCTTTACATTCTTTTTATAATTCTTTTCTTTTTTTCGATAATGCCAATTAAACGAAATTGTTCTGATAAAGAGCAAAAACCAGAACAGAAATTAATAACACACCTAAGAACATTCTGAACAGAAGATAATTCTATGAACTAAAAATTGTAAATGAATTGTATTTATTAAATTAATTATTTTTATTTTTGTTTATTTTTCAAATCTATTAAGTATGTACAAACTTTTTATCGCATGAAATATATTATTTGATGTTATATCCTTAGTATTATTTAAAATATAATTAATTATGCTTAAATAATATAAACGATAGAATATGTTTTATTCTTCCCAGACTGTGTTTTTGCCATTCATTCATCTACATAAACATAAATTTGAGAAAATATCGCTTCAACAAATTTATCAAATTGATATTTTATCACTAATTTATATTACTCCCAACTTATTACCTTCTAGTATTATTATCAGCTACGTAGTTGAAAGCTCAAATTTCTTTCAAAAGAATATTGATAGAATAAAGAAAATTATTTGGATTCTATATAAATATCAAAAATATAAAGATTTTTAAAAATAATAAAGAATATATAATTTGCCAAAGTCAAAAGGAAACCAGTGGTACATCAATTAAACTAATTTTATTCAGAAAAAATTCCTGGATATTGATAAAATGTGTAAATTTTTTTTTCCGAATATCAAAACCTAATTCTTCAGAAGATCAAGTAAAACTCTTAAAACTGGTTTTTAAATCTCACTGAAATTCAAATCGGCACAATTCACCACAACTTTTAATCCGTTTTCGCACAGTCTAAAGAAAGAATATTCCATGTTTAATGCTTCTGCATTTCTAGAACATAAATAAATTATATATATATATATATATATATATATATCATAAAACATAAAACGAAACATTTTTGAGGCAGAAATGTTTAAATTGATCTAAATTAAATTAAATGTTTAAATGTGTCAAAATAATTCGGTGCTAGAAACAAATATTTTTCAGCCATTTTCCGATCATTATTACTCAGAAATGCCTGAAGAATATCCCCCCCTCCCCAATTTTCTCGCGATAAAGCGTGAAAAAAAATTACTGATTCGATGATTCTGTAAATTGTTGTGTTTTTTTTATCTATAGTGCATATTTTTAAAAATAAGGCAACTTTAATTTCAGTTATTTTAATTTGAGTTTAAACACACACACACACACGTGTGTGTGTGTGTACTGGATGGATGGGCATCATGTTTGTCAACATATACAATTATTAATAATTATTTTAATTTTTTTCTTTAATGTCATTACTTAAACTATTTTTTAATGCCGATTCATTTCATTATATAGGAGATAAATAGAATCAATATTTCAGAAGACTACCTTTTTCCTTAGCATTCCTTGGATTTTCCTTTTTGATGTTAAGACTGTATTCCAAATTTCTTCAGTGTTTTTAATTATCATATTCCCATACATGCTGTCAAACATATAAGACAATGAAAATCTTGGATGTCTAAATTATTGACATGTATTTAAAATTCTAATTATTTTTCTATAACGTCGATACGTTCTCTACATTTATCTCATTCGTGAGAGAAGGGGAGAAAAAATTTAAATAAGGTATTGTTGCCTTAAATAAATAAAAAAAAGTTTTACTAGCCGCCTCCAGATGGCAGCACAAAAGAACTGCAATACTCTGGAGAAACTATTTGAGATTATTAGCTAGATGATAATATAAAGCATTTAAAGCATATCTATTATATTTTTCAATGCAAAATACTGTCTTTGAGGAACTCTTTCATTTAGATTTGAAAAAGGGGGAAAAATGACTTGATTGAATTATTTTTATCTGTTATTTTGTATAAACTGATTACTAATTTTTCATCTAAATTTTCCACCAAGTTATTTTTAGAGTATAATAAGTTTAAAAAGGAATTCATAAATGATTACTAAATATTATGAGCCTAATACTTTAAGAAAATTTGAAAAGAAATAAAAAAGAAAAAAGTTTTATGAAAAACTTATTATTTAAAAAAATGCTACGGATAAATTTTTTTTAAAAAAAATTTAAAAAACGATAGTATTATTGCTTTATCAAATAAAATGATACAATCTTAATTTTAAAATAATACTATAATATAATTTTATTACAAAATCCTTTAAAAAAAGGATCCTTTAATTTTTTTAAGCAATTTTGAAATGCCTATTAAAATGAATTACTTATTATAATTTAGTTTATAATAACTAATGAGAATTTTTTAAAGAGGCTGATATGTTTTTAAAAAAGTATTTAAAATTACCAGGAACAAAAAAAAAATTTAGATTTTAACTCTGTATCATGTATTCGATTAAGAAAGACTACCAACATACTATTGATCTGTTCCATAAAGCAATACAATTATCATTTTCAAAATTTATAATTTAAAATAACATGTTTTCGCAAGCCCTTTTATATTCAAAGGCATTTTTCTCAGACTTATATCTTTTCGGATTCGCCACTTGAAGACCACAACTTGCAGAAAACATAGTCATATTCAAAGATGTTGACTTCGGTACTTTTATGACCTTAAATGTGTTTCATTTTGAATTAACCGTTGCCAAAGTTATGCTTACAAATGTAGCTGATTGTCGGCAAAAATGTGAATACAAAAGCTCAAAACGCTGAAGGTTGTGAGTATGAAATTCCGCATGAGATTTTTTTTTCATAGACTTCACAAATTCGTGTTCATTTTTTTTTTTTTGACAAAATCTATCAAATGAAAGATTTAATGTTTTGAAGCACCTGCAAGATTTTCCAGCTTATGCTATGAAACTTCGAAAAAAAATCGTCACATTTATAAAACTTTTTAATTGAAGTTAACTTAAAACACCGAACCAATGGAAGTTAACTAAAAATATTACATGCATTTTTAATCAATGTATGTTTATTTCATATTCCCATTCGCTGAACATAGTGAAAATATTAAATTGGTTTGTATGCAAACTATTGAGATTAAAATTAAGAAAATATATCCAAAATGTAAGAAATACAAAAAAATCGTATTAAAATTTTATTTTTGATTGCTAAAATTAATATTGTAATATTTTTAATAAGAACTGACAGTCAAGAATAATTTTCGCTAGAGAAACTAAGCAAGAAATTAATAAAGGGATATTACCACCTAAGCATTTTTTTAAAGCACAATGAACAGGTAAGTAATTTTAATATTTTTTGTGTTTTTTAATAATGAGGTCTGCACAATTTGAGTTTTCGGAATCGATTTCTTAATTTTTTATGAATTCATGAGTCATTTAAACTGTGAAATCTGGTAGTCAAGAACTTTTTATATGGTCTTATTTCTCATATTATCTATGATTAAATACTTCTCATCAAATTTTTTCAAATAATAAGGGACGACATTTTCTTCCTATATGGCAACAATTTTAAACAACTGTTTTTTTTTTGTTGTTTTTTTTCAGATTTTCAGTACATCAGATGCATTTTATAAAATAATTGAATTTTTGTTTGTGTATGTATGCATTGAAAGATAACAAAACCCATCTCTAAATAGGTAACGAGTGTTCCTGTTTTGGAACCACTCGTTTCCTATTTAGAGATGGGTTTTGTTAATTTGGAAATAAATATTATCTTGGATGATGAAAGAAAAGCTAGTCCCCTCCTTCTTAAATTTCTTCATAATATCAGTTGTGGAAAGCTCACACTGGTGGATTAAACATGTACCAATCGTATACACTGTAGATTTGAGGATTCTGTAATCGGATTTTCAACATGTGACCTACTACTCTCAAAGCTAAATCTCTGGCACCTGTCTATAGTGATCCCTGAGATTTCAAGATTGAACTTTTTGAAATTCTAATCTAACTTTAATAAGTTAGATTAGAATTTCAAAAAGTTAGAGATCCATCTGCGAATGAGATCAAAAATCCCGAAACGAAAATTTTGCAATCCTTTGTTCAATGAAAAAGGGCTGAAACTTCATTGGAATGAAATTAATCATGTCTGTCTCATACCTGTTAAGGTGAAAAAAATATTAATTGTTATATTCATAATTTTTCGCCATTTAATCATTATTTTATTTCCTTAATATGCTTAACCGAAACTTTGCTTAGCTTCTGTAAGCTCTTTTAACACATTGATTGCCTAGCAGAATTTTTTACTATTTAATGTATGTGAGCAGCCGGTCATCAATGACCCCCTACGGCATTCAAGGTGTTAAAAAGACTTTTTTATGTGATAGAGTTTTAAAATGTAGATCAGTTATATGTTTTAAATAACACTGTTTTATTTTAATATTTTCAGAACTTAATTATAATTAAATAAATGTAATTCATTTAATAAAAGTTAATTAAAATTAACTTCATCACCCGTGGCGCCATCTGGTAATCAATTTTATAAAAAGAAATTATTTTTGTAAAATTAAAGACTAAAAAGTGAAGAAATAATTAATATAAAATTAATTTCACCTTTTAGCATACTAATAGTTAGTATTTTTAGTTGGTTTCTATATTAGGAACTTTTCAAGAATACAACTAATTATGATTACCATCAGGCCAACTAAGTCAAAAAATTGTGAATTTTTGTATTTATAATTTATTTACTCTTTACTCGAATTCATTTATACATTTAGCTCAAACTTTTATACAGCTTTATATAAATTTTTAGTTTTTTCCACTCGTTTCCTTATATACTATAATTCTAACATTTAATTCACTTGAATATTTTAGATATCAATATACTGTTTTAATATTTTCAGAAATTAGTTATAATTATGAATCACATTTTGGTTCAACATTAGTGGCTATATTTCTCACTTAATTTCAGGGAAAAAAATACTTCAAGATTCTGTAGCATTTATAAACAATGACTTGTAAATTCAATATTAAAAATATTAAATATAAATATTAAAAATCTGAAAATTGTTAAAATAAAACAACTTTATCTTTCAGCAAATAAAAAAAATGTGGTTTTAAAAATTTGTCTTATTAAATCTATTTATGTTATTATTTATTCAAATTCGTTATAAATACAGTATTGAGATCATTTTTAATGAATGGTAAAGATGCAATACGAAAAGAATGTTCTCCTGCATGCAGTTGGTACAAATGTCGTTCTATTTCGTTCTGTTAAAGTATTATATCTTCATTTTCCCTGAGAAAGTTTTCAATTAACAGTTCTCCTCCCATTAATAATTAATTAATTAGTTATCATGCAAACCAGAACAAAAAGTAATACGTTTATGCCCAAATTAAAGTTCTGTTAGTATCGTAACGGAAATTTTCTGCGCAAAAAAATGAAAGATGAGTAATCTTTAAAAAGCTATAAAAAATTTTTAAAACACACATTTTTTTTCATAAATTTTTAAAAGATGTTAAACATTTTTAATGAAAATGTAATAATTAAACATAGATATCTATGCCTATTTAAGATACACGTGCAATATTTTTATATAGAGAAAGCATTGCATTTAAAAACGTATAAAAAAAGCATTAAATTTTCTCAATTTTTGAAAAAAAATTTCAGTGTTTCAACATTTAAAAAAAAATCATATTTTATTTAATTAATTTCTTTTTCTAATTTTTATTATTAAATGACTGAATTGTTGTATCGTATAATTTAATCGCTTTTACTAAAAAATTAAATTATTTTATCGGTTCCTTAATTTCTGTCACAAAATAGCTAAATTGCTATATAATCTGTTTTGTTTTCTGCTTACTAAAAAGCTTTATCCATTATTATCTATTGTTTTGGTTATTCAAATTCTTCAAAGAATGATGCTAATACTAAAACTTCAATGAATCGAAGAAGAAATATAATTTCTTAATCTTAAGATTAATATTTCAATGTTTATTTTTTAGTCAAGATTCATTATAGAGCAATGAGTAAGTTCAGCAACAAGTAAAGGGATTGGTCTTCTCGAAACTTTCTTGCGTTCTCTCCTATAAAGATCTTATCCACGCTCATACTTTTATGAGCTCTGGAAATGAATGCTTAGCATCGTATTGATAAACAATAGTTCCAAAATGTACATCTTTGGCATCAATCTAGCCTTTTTATTGAATCTGTCGCTCGAATATATATTTTAAAAGTCCCCCCCCCCGATTAATTGAAACTAAAGTTTCAAACAGAACTTTAGTGTAATGTTAAGATCACATAATAAATTTCATCAATTTAAGTCATTGCGTTTACATGCATGTGAAAGGATAAACCGAAAGACGGTCAACTCTTTGGTTCAAAAACTGATTTTTTAGTCTACATTTTAGTTGCTAAACCTGTGTTCTAAATCTTACAAACCAGTTAACTTGTACTAGAACAGCCAGAAAGACAGATGTTCTAAGAACAAATTTCCTTCAAAAATTTTATAGATATCTGCAAATTAGTTCTTAAGTCCTTTTTGTTCTTTACCAACTTTCATGCATCTAGTTTAAAGATTTTTTGAGTTATCGTGGATATACGAAAATAATACCAAAAAAATGTGTTTTTAGATGCCAGTGAAGTCGTAAATGCGAAAATCCAAAATCTCGATTTAGAATTTTTTGACGATTATAATATTTTTTTATACCACATGAACGATAAAGTAACCAGTTCTAGTTTAAACAACTTTTTTGATATCCCTTCATAATAAACTTAGTAACAGAAATTATCATTAGCGAATGATTTTCATGATAAAAAAAGCTTCAAGGAAAAAAAGCTGGAAATGCTTTTTATGATTGCTTGAAAGCATTTGGGCAAAGACTGTACATCTCTCTGATAAACCCAGATTTACAACAACAAAGGATTGCATAACTGTAAAAGTTAAAATCGTGACCAAAATTCAGCGATACATATTTTTTTAATAAGATATGCCCAGCGCTGTCAAAGCGTGCTTCCAAATAAAAATACACTGAAACAAAACATTCCTTGTCTTCTGAAAAAGATGAAACATTTTGCTTTCTGTAGCAATTTCTGTAATAAGCGTAGAAAATGAATGGTCAGATACCGTCAGCATTATTATTGTCCACATTCATCGTAAAAGTTATAAATTACCCTTAAAGAATTTATATCTAAAAGAAACGTCAAACCATAACTTTTAAATTATTCGCAAGGAAGGAGGCCGCATTTCACATCAAAGTAAGATCAAATAATTGTTATATATTTTTTTTATTTTGTTATAAAGAATAATGTAGCTTAATCACCAGGAAATATTTATGGAGACTTTATTTTATAAACAAAACATTAAAATAAGTTTTATTTAAAGTGCACTTTCTGAATTATATTGTTAATAAGCAAGTTAAAAGCAGTTTTTAAAAATAATACGTTAAGTAGTGTAAATAGAATCGTATCGTTTTACAACCAGAAATTATATTGCTTATCCAGTATTCAAGCTTTAAACATAAAATAGCAATTAATAAACAAAAAAAAATTTTGTTCACACATACTTTCTGAAATCCTTATATCAATAGAAGATAGCCTCCGGCCCTGATATTGTAGCATCAGATCACTGCAAAACACACTGAATGTATAGTAACTTAAAATGCCCCAATTAATCTCTCAATCCTCCTCCGACAAGCGACGAGTTTTTTCCTAGGCATCCTCATATGCTACATATTATGGCATGTTTCATGTTAGATTTTATTGCTCAATAAAGAAAATCGAATGTGCAGATTTCATTTCTTTCATTTAAACAAGATGAACACAAATTTAGAACAACTGAGCATAGCTTCAACTTAATAATAATGTGTCAAATTTCCCTTAAGAGGCATTTTATGTTTCTTTTCTGGATTCATTCTGGACACACACTCAAAAAATATCACATAAAATATTTGATAAATCTGCAATTTTAATGTTCGTTTATTTTTCTAATTCATAACGTTTTGTGTTCTCACTCAAAATGTGATTGTTGCCTGTCAGTGTAATATGTACATTAACAGGTAGATACATGAACTTATCTTGAAATATGTCGACAAAAATTTTATGGCACTCTATTGGTTTAGAGTCAGGATCTCAATCCAAATTTTATTTCTGTGGTTCCTTATGTTTCTAAATAACGCTATTCACTGTAGGATTGGAATACAGAAATAACTTTAGTCAAAAAAGCTTTTTGTTCGAACTTAGTAAAGTCAAAATGTATAAATTCGTCCATATGTGAGCTTAGAATTTTGCTACAATTACAATATTATTTTTTATGAAAAAAATTCAAAGGCAGTCCCATCCGAATTTCTTGAATATTTCTATATAAATATGATACTCGAAGTTTAGAGATCTTTATAATGACTTCCGTACATCTAGATACCGAAAAGATAAAAGTATTTTCGTAAATCTGTAACGTTTTGAATTTAACTTCGTAAAATATTGAAAACAAATTTCATTTAAGTCTTGGGGAAAGTACCTTATTCTGTTAATGGGTTTCATCCAAAGTTAGGCATGAATTTAAAAATTCTATTTAAGCATGATAGATTCGAATTTTGCTTTATCATATTCACATACTCAGGGATATACAGACAAATTGACTTACCGTCGACAATATTCCACCATATGAGGCAAATCAGTAATTTTTCAATACATAATCACGTGCCAATTAGAATTAACTTCCTACTAGTCGCCTCAGGTAACCAGTTTGTTCAGCAAGAGTATTGGTTTTATTTGATTTCCAATAAATCATTTTTTATTCTCCATGTTTATGATTGCTCCAAACTGTCTGACATTAAAACAGTGTTATTTTAATTGTTTTATTTAAGTTATGTTTATCATATATAAGATCGTTTCTAATGGAGATAGCTCAATCACATGATAGAATTATTAAAATCATAATTGTCCGATTCATCTATCTTCTAAATTTAGCGATATTTTAACCACTTTTTTATACGTCCAGTAAAATACATATATATTAAACAGCGTATTTTTTTAGTTTTCAACGATGGAAGTAAATCACGAGATCAAATGTTAAATGAAATATTGAAAATTATTTGGTTTTATTTAGAACATTTAAAATATTGTTGCGAAATATACTTAACAATATGTCTAAAAATTAACTAAATCTATACTAAAAAAATTTTGTTGCAATTAAATTGCAAACATTTAAAAGATAATTTTTTTGGACTTGAAAACATGCAAGAAACATTTTTGTACGGGAATATTTTTACAAGTTATAGCGGGAAAATGTCAAAATTCAGCGTAATTTTTAATCATTTAATTTTTTTTTTAATTTTGATCTACAGCTATCAATTTGTTTCAAATCTGATAGCAGTAGATCAGATGGTCTTTAGAGTTGATTGGTGTTTTTGAGTTTTTTTAAACACCTTAACATGTAAATAAAGTCAGATACATTGTCTTCACTTTAAATTATTTAAATGTATATTCAGTTTAGAGAAAGGATTACGTTCATATATTTGTTTTCCTCAAATTCTCATTTTCTGATACTGCAGGTTGAAAAGTAATTAATCCTGTTGCAAATTTAATCTAAAATTTCATATATATCCAGATTTTGAGAATGAAAACCTAATACCAATTTTTTTCATAGAGCTGCTTGCATTTTGAATTATTACAGAAAGACAAATAGGCATAATTCCAAAATATTTATTTTCTCTTATTTGAATAAGTTCTGACTGAATATTTTTCACATAAATCTTTAATGGATTTCTAAACTTATTGAAGATTATGTGAATTATTTTTATATGTAAAGAGATTTTAATCTTTTTGACATAATAATCCGAAGTTAATCTGACAATATTAAATAGTATTTATTCGTTATTAAAAAAACAGGATACAGAGTGGATTATGTTATCTATATACTGTCGGAAATAATCTCTTTTTGTTTCTTTACATAAACGTTTGTGGTATTTCAGAGCCTTTCTTTCTTTTTTTTTTTTTTTTTTTTTTTCATTAAAGAAAGCAAAATAAAATTATTTTCTTTCTTAATTAAATGGTTTTTCTCTCAAAATCGGTTTCTGAAAAGCAAAACACCAAAAAATTCTTAAATGATTGATGTATGTATGTATGAATGCATCTGTTATGTATTCCTTTGTTCCTGAGTATTTATGTTTTTATCATTATCTTAATAATAAATAATAACAATAAAATGACCTTATAATAAAATAATGTAATCTATACTTATAATAAAGCTCAATGTGTGTGTGTGTGTGTGTGTGTGTTGGCGCTCTACAGACCAGATCATTCAACCTACAGCTACCAAATTTGGCACATGTATACCTTGGAGGCCGGGAATGTGCACCTGGGGATTATTTTTTCGAATTTTTAACTGAATTTTATTTATTTAAAAATTAAGCGAAATTTTGACGTGTTTCTGCTATAACTGCCGAAAGTACCGAAAGTATTACCGCACAAAAAAGATTTTTACATGAAGTTAAAGATAAAAAATTTATCTTTTAAATGATACTACTGTTTTAATCTTAAAATTAAATTTCTATTTTTAATGAATTTTTAAATAAATATTTTAACTATGTTTTTCAATAATTTTTTTCGTCAAAAATAAAAATGAGGATTAAGCACGTTTCATGAGAAAAAAATAGCTTTTTTCAAAGTGTTGCCATCACATTGATTAAAGCTCTAACTGAAAATAAATTAAATCTTTTTGGAAATGAAATCTGCAAAATTATAATTTTCGGCAAGTGTCTGTAAGAAATGAAACAAAAATGAAATATTATTTTTTCTAAAAAATAAATTCAAGAAAAATTTTTTTTTTGTTTTTTTCCCTCTCTATACAGGGTGTTTATTCACTCCCGGATCCATTTTGATATTTAATGACTCATAAAATAATGAATATGTAAACAAACTTATGGCATTTATTGATGGAATAACTCATATATTTTCCTTTTCAGGTTTGAATATTTTTACTTTTGTAAATATCGTCTGCGCGTGTTTTTAATTTCAGATAATTTCATTTTCCAGTCTAAATATCTGCACTTTTCTAAATATCGTCTGCTTATTAATTGAATTTTTCTCTCTTTTCTTTTTGGCAATTATTGAAATGTTATGTTTACTTTTGATGTGTTTGTTCTATGTAGTACTTTTGTCTGTGATGTTTTATTCGAGCGGATATTAAGGAGAATGCATACACCACAAGAGAAAGCACAGATTTTATGGTGGTCATAGAGTTAATTTCCAATCAACTAAATCACTGACTTTTAAGAGTTAATTTCAAATCACTTAAACTGACTGATTTATGAAGATTTGAATATCACTATTCAATAAAAAAAGGATAATTTCAGATTTTTCATCGATCAATTCAAAGAAAATACGCCAATCAGCGCGCAGTTTTCTCAAGATTAATTGGCCTAAGATTATGAAAATGGTGAGTTTTTCTAAATTTTTAACATTTAAAACTTCATAAATAAGTCTTAGTTGATCGTGGAAAATAGAAACATTCATTCATTTATTTAAAATTTGGTGTGTCCAGAATATTTCTCAGAATATGATACCTTACTGCATTAAATTTAGACTTCATAATTTTTGAAATATATTTATAAGCAGGAACAAAATATTATTATTGATTTCATTTCAATCCTTTTGAAAGCAAAACTAAAAACTGAATTTTATACTGAATCTCAGAAATTTTCGTTGAATTATTGTTTGAGATATTACATAAACTATGAAAAATATTTTGTAGTTAACATAAGACTTAAATACCGAGCGATTCTGTTTGCAATACTCATATTCAATAATAATAATAATAAATAAATAACAATAAAGATGATTAATAAAATAAAACGCTTGGTTTTATTAAAAAATATCTTAATATTAATTGCAATTTCGTCATTTACATTTTTAATTAAAGTTGAAGTTTTACCGGAAATGGCAACAAATTAGCAAAATATATATAGTAAATTGAACGAAACGATCTAAACAATGTAAGTTTGGTATGACTATCAAAATTTGAAGATTAAAAATGTTTTGTTTGAGAATCCTTTAAGAGACCAGTTACTTAAAATATTTAATTGAAAATTGTAGCGAGCGGTAATACTGGCGAACCGGCTGGTCGCCAAAGGCGGCTAGTGTTATAATAAAATAATGTCTTTTTTTAAACACATTTCAATAAGATCATTTAATTCTTAAAAAATTTTTGTAAGATAATTGTCTTACTTATTTATTTATTTAAATTGCTGACGATTACAAATAAAATATATCGCTTTATTTTCATTTACAAAAAAATACTCTAGAATAGAATTTTTTAGAAAATATCCAAAAAAGTTAAACTTTTAATGAATGCAGAAAGATATTGCTATAGAAATATAAATTTTTAATAGAAAATAAAAAAAGGAATTATTTTTAAACAAAATATATTAGAGACAATATTATTCACTTTTAAAAATAGAATCCTTATACATTTATTACAACCTTCATATTCGAAAAAATTGTCTATTTTTGTTTTTGTTTTTAATTCGAACGAAAATTATTCAAAATGCTTATAATTTGGAACAAAAAAATATATATGGATATTTCATCCATCTTTTTAAAGAAACTATTGAATTTTTTCCTCCATTTTTAAATATTTATGAACTTTAGAGCAATACCAAAAACATCTTTTGAGAAATTTCACTATCTGCCATGAAATTTCTCGAAAAATTGAAATGAAAACACATCGAATAGTTTTACAGGTAATTTATTTAATGTTATGCAGTTTCGTATATAAAATTCTAGACGATTTCTGCATTAGATACTAAATCGTCTGACAAATACCACACGTTAAAGAAGCGTGCAAAATGATTTGTGATCTTTCTGTTGCATCTACATCAGAGCGAAATGAACTGAATGAAAAATATTAGTTATTATCAAATGAAAATGTACGGATAAAATCTTACTCGACAGATATTTGTTATTTTCTCTGAAGAACTTCTTCAAACAGAAAAAAGGAAACAGGATAAGGCAAGTGTACCTTAACTGAATAGTTAGATTTATGCATTTTAAAAAGAAAAGGTTATTATAAAACTTTATTAAAATTTGTTATTTTTTTATCTATTTTCTTTGATGCTTGAAGATTCTAATAAAAACTATCTGGATTACTTTGAATCCTTTAAATCTTTCTATTTTGAGACAAAGTTTAAATTTTATTTTTATTTAAAATTTTTATTGATGAAAGGATATTTCGCCAATTTAATTGTATTCTTAATGATTTAAAAATTTTTAAATATGTATTTTAAAATTTATTGTATCATTTGTTAAAGTTCTTTTGTGTTTTGTTAGTCTTAAATGCAAAATTTAACGTTTAGGAATTTTTTTTTTCATAAAAATGGGGCTAAATGGCTTTTTAGTGATTTTTTTAAAATATTTCTAATTTTGAAATCAACATTCGTTTCATGAATAATTTGTAGAAATTAATTTTAGAATTGCAAATTGTATAAAATACTTTTTTTATCAGTCACAAAATACAAGGTGGGGACCCGATTTTAAAAAATCATATTTTCGAAACTACTGCACATATTACAATAAATGATACATGAATTTAAAGAGAAATATATCAAGTTTTTTTTTCAGTTACAAATGTTCGATGTGTGATCCTCTTGTTACACAGCATGCGCCCAATCTGTAATCCAGATCGATCCAAACATTTTGTAACATCACTCTGCCTATGATTCTGAATGCTGCACAGATGTGTTCTTTAAGTTCTGACAATGTTTTCGGCATTGATGGTACATAAGCAATGTCTTTGTCTCTTTTTGTGGGGTCATGTCAAAGAAAACAGACAAAACAAAATACTTCAAAATGTTTGGAACGAACTAGATTACAGCTTCGACGTATTCTGTGTAACAGAATGTGTTACACCCTGTAACACATCGGACATTTGTAACTGAAAAAAACTTGGCATATTTCTCTTTAAATTCATATATCATTTATTGTAATATGTGCAATAGTTTCGAAAATAGTTTTAAAATAGGGTAAATCAATTATACTCACCGTGTATTTCTCTGGCTAAAATTGCTTGTTTTCTTCGCATTTAATTCACTAATTATATGTTTTTCCTTTTTTAATATTTATTTTAACCTTTTTATCTATGACTTTTAAATCTTTTTGTAAAGCTACTCATTTATGAAAACGTTTTTTTTTTTTATTTCACCAGCAAATACTAAATGATTTTGGAAAAATAAACAACAATTAAGTACAAAGCACTTCTATGATATTTAACACAAACAAAGATCATTTTGCATATTCATTCATGAATAGTAATTAATATCAGCGGAAGCATACTTATACTACATTGTTAAAGAACGAAATAAACAAATTAAAGTAAGTCAAAATTTAAAATAACATTTTATATTTAACCCTATATATACACTCTCAATTCTAAAATTCCAATTTTAAATCTGTTTGAGCAGCAGTGTTTTGTGGATTTTAGACTCCGATTGCGGCATTACTCATTTTAATTTTGATTTGCAGTGGAATGCTTTTGCATTCGAGAAGTTTCCCAAGAAATGCATTACAAACTGATAAAAATTGTATCCTTGTTTGGAATTAATGCTTCTTTTTAAGATATTTTTGATTCCTTTTACAGTGCTTCTTCTATTTCTTTCCTTTTTTTTTTTTTACTTTTTAAATTTCATGATTTAGTCAGAATTAAAAACAAGATGATTTTTTTACTTATATTTTGATCAGGAACTTCAAATCAAGAGATAATGCAATACAGATTGAAGCAATTCAAGATTCACAATATTGAAATATCCTCAATATTTAAATGAGAAGCATCTGATAAGATGAACTTTCTTTTTGTAAATGAAGTACGTATAATTAACCTAAAGCAATTGCTCAAATTTTTAAATAATAAATGTTGATGAATTTTGACATTTTAGAGCTCTCTACGGCTGAAAAAAAAACGGGATTTTTCGAGTGTATTTGAAAAAGATAATTCCAAAACCCAATAGATTATGATTGAATTTAAAGTGTGGTACTTACACAAAAATTGTACATAAATATCAAATTTTAGACAAATTGTTGTGTGAAAAGAATGATTTTCCTGAAATGTTATTTTTTTTTTTTTTTTTACTATATACTATTTCCGAAATAAGCATCATTTTAAAACATGTTTATTTTAACTTTCTCAACAGTCTATGAATTTGAATTAATAATATCACAAACATTGTTGAATTACACATAAATTTATTATATTAAACATGCAAGATTTATTTGCAGATGGACATTAACTGCTTACAGCCTTGGCTGAGGAGTTATAGGAATACAACAGAAACATTAATTCATTTGCAATAAATGTATCAACAAAGATTGTTCAAAATAATTTCATTTATTTTAACTAATATAACTGCTGAAACAAACTATATGGATTTTCCTTTAACCGGGTATTCCATATATCGGATTATTTTTAATGTAAAAAAGAGAAAAGTTTCTTCTGTTAACATTTGAAATATATGGTAAAAGACAGGGTGTTTTTTTATGAGCGCTGAGCATTGCAAATGTCTTACTCAAAATTGGAACATGAATTGAGCTTAGTGGGTTTGATGATAGCAAAAATAAGAACCCAATAATTTTGCAGTGCCGCTTAAGGTCAGCAAATCTTAGCACTTACAAAAATGTTAGCAATATTTTCCTGAAAATCAGCTTTTAGCTTAGCAAAAGAAAAAGTGGCAAATTTCATACTTATATTCGTAATATATTGACAGTATGCATATTTGAATAATTACACTGAGATGTTGACATAAAAATTTGGTGCAGATAAGTAATTTTGGCTTGTTCCTTACAAATATTTGTGTTCAAGTTTGTTGCATATCTGAATTATCATATAAATAGATACTTGGATGCAGAATTGGACGGAGATCAGAGCTTTTCATATGAGGACCACATGCTAAAATGTATTCACGCTTCTTGCTGCGTTTCCGAATCATAAAATTCATAGATATGTTGGAACACAGTCACCCAATGATAGATTTTGTCACTCCCAAATTTCATTCATCAAGACTTCCGTGTTTTCTCTTTATGGAGTCACATGCACACAGACGAATAAAAGTTCTATGATAAACTTCGCTCAGAATCTTATAAAATTATATGAATAGTTAAGAGTCGCAACAGCATATGAAACTCCATTTGTCTAGCTGATTGCATTTTAATATATCATGCTCATAGAAAGGTAGAGATAATTCCAATTTTTTTTTTTTTTTTTGTACTCAGACAAGTGCAAAACTAGATATTCATTAAAATCTATAAGTTGAATTTTTTTAGTAGATTTTTTTTCTGTATTTTTTAGAGAAATTAGGGGGAAGATATTTTCATTAATCTTGAATGGCATTGTGGTGAAACAGTGCATTTCCCGTCAATAACTCTCTGCGATTTCATTCCAAAACACAGAGCTCTCCAAATATTGTCCTCCGTTCTATCTTTCTGCTACCCTTGAATTCATCAAATTTAGAAAAAAAATGAAGCATGCAGCGAAGCGGTCATAATAAATTCTTAGAATCGAACAATAAGTATTAAATCATCAGCCAATACAGCTTTGAAAATGCTCTTGAATTTGAGTAGGTTATATAAAAGATCCTTGTGATCCAAGGGAAGAAGCCAAATAGGAAGCACTTCCCTGAAGTTCTGAGCTTAACTCATCTGAGAAAGTCAAAAAAGATTTTTATGTTCATTCAAAAATGGGCTTTGCATCAAAACTATTTGGGTTTAATGACAGCTGTTTAATTTTAATTTAAAATTTCCTTTCTATATTATTAATAATTTTTATTTTAGTTAATGATCGATGCAAAAGGCTTTCGTCTTTATATTTTTGTAGTTTTATTAAATAAAGGGCTTCAAGCTATGAATTAGAAATAGAATCAGGTTCTTTTATTGATTTCAAAAAATTCCTCCCGGAAGGCTGAAAGACAAAGATAGATTCATTTACATCTGAGTTGCTATCTGGTAATATAAACTGTTTATGTTACAGCCAATCATAATTAGAGCTTGAAAAATCCCTTTTCAACCCCTAACTTCTAAGATATTGCAGTTACCGAAAAGTTTTAAACACAAAAGTTGTTTGTTTTAATAAGGCGTTAATTTTGCTAATTGTATTTATTTTTCCATCTTCAATATTAAGAAAGTTATAGCGAAATAAAAATTTCAAACCTCACCATCCATCCCCCCCCCCATCTTTGAGCAAGATGGACCATTTACGAACTTTTCCAAGATTTTTACATTCCTAACAATACATTCTAAGCCATTTAAAATCCAAACAAAATTACTACTGATCACAAGATAGTATGGGCATATAACTTTTAAACGAAGAATGGTTTTGGGTTCTAGGGACGGTGATCGGCGAAAAACTGTTGAAATTTTCCTAAGTTTTGTCATAAGAACCATTGCAATAGCTAGTCTTCCCATAGGAATCTACCTAATATTGTTTCACCATTTCTTTAATTTAATAAAATACTGTGGCATCACGAAATTTAACATAAACGTTTATTAAAATTAAAAAGTTACATAAAAGTTAAGAAGTAGGAGTGGAAAAGTTAAATGACTTTAATAATGTGATTTCATAGGTGTTTAGTGGTTAATACTAGATTAGGATTCCTGAAATTGAACATATGAGTGCATCTTTTGATTACATAAGAGTGTGATTTAGAAAAATTATCTGATTCCAGAAAGAGATCTCAAAAGTGGTGAAATTACTTAATAAAAATAATGTATAGTTCTTAATTTGAATAAATTTTAAATAAATTTACAATATACAAAAGTGCGCCAAAAGGGAGAATCTCCATTGCCTATAATTGTAAAGAGCTAAAGAAAAGTTATTAATATTAACTTTAGAATCTATTTTATAATTTTTTTCTATATTTTCTTTTATTTCATTCCATAAAAGTGAATTAGCATGATTTCGTTTAAAAAAAATAGGGCCTATAAAAATTACAACGGAGAAAAAAGT
Organism: Argiope aurantia; assembly: GCA_026543865.1. Lineage (NCBI taxonomy): Eukaryota > Metazoa > Arthropoda > Arachnida > Araneae > Araneidae > Argiope > Argiope aurantia. The sequence goes on from JAPMOR010022613.1 coordinate 20,851, forward strand.
ATTAATGGAGATTCAGCATCATACGTCATCGAATGAGTCTTCAACATACGTCATCGAATGAGTCTTTCAATATACGTCATCGAATGAGTCTTTCAAATCCTTGATGTATTTGATTTTGTTGTCATACAGGAATTCCTTTTTGAATTATTAAAATAAGTTTCGGTTAACTCAAATTTCTATAATTATTAATGCGTTGATTAATTATCAATTTAAAACGTTATTTAAATGATTACTAACACGTCACATCATATCTAAAGGTGTTGACAAAAAATTTCTGAACACATTTTCATTATTAACTCATCACATCGTGATTTCAGGCTCAGATTTTATAAAAAGCTATGATTGTTCTGAACAATGATAAAAATATCTTTTTTCAATGAGTCCTTAAATGTACCTTTGAAGAATTCTTAAGTAAATGTTAATAAAAAAATCACCTCGGGAAATTGATTTGATCTTAAAATATGCTACTAAAATCGTAATTATGCTAGTTATATGTATCCAAAAAATGTTCATATCAATTTCAGTCTCTTTACGTTATGTCATAAACGTCAAATTAAAAATATGCATCAAATCTATTGCAATAAATATGGTATTAATAATTTTATAAAAATAGGTTGGCAAAAGATTTTAAATGATATATATTTGCCATATATGTCGGTGTTCTCTTGAACCTGAATAAAATTTCTACAAACTCTGAACTTATTACAAACACAACGGCATAATGTGCAATCACGATCATTTTATGTTCGCCGAGGTTGTATTAAAAGCAACAGATATAGCTTTAGGCATGAAATAAAACGCATTTAGATTAGAAATAAAAAGATTTTCCTCTCTCGATACCTTCATTCTTCTTTGGCTAAATATACGCGAATAGAAAACAAACAAAAAGAAAAGAAAGAACAACGATGATTAATTACTTCTTGTCAAACATGGAAGACGGTAAAACACTCCTGATGCGCGTTCTCCTTCGATCGTAACTTAAGAGTTCTCAGTTCTCTTCAGTTCGTATGATATCAGGCAGACGATTCCCAATTCCAAGATCAGGAGAAAAAACTTTGCCTTTGTCGAATGTTTCGATATTCAAGTGAAATAGATATAACCATACAGGTAGGTCAGAATACTTCATAAAAGTTTTTTATTTTCCTAAATGTGATAAAATGTGATTATTGTATACCTTATGATTTTGAATTCGAAAGCCTCAAGTGGGTGAATTTTATTTGTTGGTTTTTATTAATTTTGATATTAAAGATAGTCATATTTTGCTTAAAATCATTTCAGAATTTTTCAAAAATGTAAAAAATTTTACTCATATGATTATAGTTTTAATAAATTATATTCCAAATTTTATGGCAAAATTGTGATGGGAAATTTCGGATTCATTTATATATTTCAGATTCATTTTCAAATGCAATCTTATTTGCAAAATACTAGCGAAGACAATAAACAACAGTGCAAAATATAACTTTATTTGTCTATCTTGCTGTAAGTATTTCATGAACTTAAAAGAAAAAGATTCATTGGCCTCTTAAGCATTTGAAATACTATTGCTTTAAATTAATTGCTTATTAATTATTTGGTAATTATTTTAAAGTTTTCTTTTGTAATAATTCATCATACGCAGTTCAATTAATTAAAATTTCCAACATTTTCAAACCACAAACATTTAAAATTTATTAACTATTTCCCAATGAATATCAACAATCCATGTAGAATCTCTTAATGCAATTTGACAATTCAAAAATTTAATTCAGAATTTTTACAAAAAAAATTTCAATTGCATAAATTAAGAATATATATACTCTTTCTTATTTTGCATCAGCAATAAAAAAAACGTTTCAGCTAAAGTTAGGAATATTTTTGAAACAAATTTACAGCGTCTAAAAATCATTGAAAACTTCAGTTCATCAAAAGAAAGCAATAACTTTTATTCTTTTCGTATTTTTCCACAAATTATTAAGATTTTTGAAACTGTTAAATTGGCTCGCTGCTCAGTAATAAATGTGATTTATCTTTGTAGCTGTATTTTCAAGGTTTCAGTAAGAAATGGCCTGATAATGTATATCGGCATTTCTGAATGTTTCAGTTTCATACATATTTGTATTGCATAAATCAAATTTCGGTGAATCGGTTGCTTATTTTTAATGTTTAAAAAGAGGAATTTTCAAAACTTTTAACGGTGATTTTTACTAAGTCAAAGTATTTTATATGGTGTTCAAAATCAAATTCAGCAAAAAAGAAAATTAAAAAAATTATCATATTTTTAATAGAAATAAACTCACCTAAAACAATTTATTTGTCCAAAGAAAAAACAAAAAAAATGTATTTTAAATGTATATGCGAAATAGTTTAAAGAACAAAAATGAGTTTCAACGTATATTCGTAAGTTGAAATATAATATTTTTTTATCTGTATACTTCCTTAGCAAAGCAAATAAGAGTTTGAAAAAACTCTTAGGCTCTAAAATAATTTTAATTCATTAAAATTAATTAAGGAATCCTTCCTTTCTAGCCATATATATAAAATTAATAAAATCACTCTTTGTAAAAAATTAATTTAGCTGCGTGTCGGATGTAATTAAATTCATACTTTCATTTCTTTTCTAAAAATCACTTATTAAATCTTTCAAGTTTGCAAGAGCCTTAATTAACTTCAAATTTTCATTATTTCTCTACTGTTTGGTTTTTCTTCTGTAAAATACGCTTTAATAATGTTGCTAATTCAAATTTAATCCCGTTTTTATTTTCAATTTCGGAGTGCGTGCTCTTAAATACTACTTAATACACATTTAATCTAAATTTATGGGGAAAAAACTAAAGACTATTTCATTTTAATTAAGTCTCATAAGAATTCAACAATGAAATGCAATCTGGAATCGAACATCATTTTATAATTTTGGATTCGCTTTTACAGTCTTTTTTTAAATATGTTATTTTATCATATAATAATCAGCAAGCTTCAATGTTCTAGAACAAACTTATTACAATAATTAATTTTGAAAAATAAAATGTTTATTCTTTGATTAAATTCAATATTTAGTGTTTTTTTAGTCTATTTAGGAATTTTTTGGTAATATTTTACGAAAATAATTGTAATTTATAATGTATATTTTCGAACTGCTTCTCTATAGCAAAACTACTCTTTATTCTTAAATTAAACGTCAGATAAAAGTAAATGAAAATTTGACTTGAATATACAATAAAAATTTCAATCCACTGTAGCCTACTGCAAATATTAAATTTGTGGAATGAAAATGAATGATCAATAAAATTTAATTATCTGTTTTTCAATAAAATATTTTTCCCTTCAAAATTTCTATCGAATCTAAGAAATTTTATAAAAAGATTTATAATTTCATAACGCACTTTAAAAATTAAAAATCTTTTTATAGCTTCCAAAACATTTTATGAATTCATTATGTATTTTAAAAGCTAAAAATTCTTTTTACTAAAACTCTTTTTCTGTCTTTTTACATTCTCAAAATAAACTATCTTTCAATTCATTCAGCATGACGTTTGTACTGAAAATAATTATTGGATTGATACCAAAGATTTCAAAATAAATACGATTTTTTAAAATTCCTTTAGAATGCTGTGTTTGCACAGAAAATACTGATATTTTTAATCACTTTACAAAAATAAATGAACTAGCACCCTGAATTGGTTTCAACGTTTTAAGAAGTTTGTATTTATGAATTTTCTTAGCTATTTTTTTGGTAAATGTCTCAATAACATATTCATAAGGAAGTTAAATGTCTGATTTTTTTAGAGTTCAATTAATTCTAAAAATATATAGCAAAAAAGGGATCAAAGTGAATATAAGTAATCGCATATTTGTACTGGCTTGTGATCATAAATTGAATACTTTGATCTAAACTTAAAATTCTTTAATTTCAAATCTTATTTCAAAATTAACTAAAGGATTCTAAACCTCAAAATAAATAACTTTACCTCCACAACCTTTTGATTTTTTTCAAAGATAAATTAATTTTCTTTGAAGAAATAATTTTCGAAAATGCATTTTTTTTCTCTGTGTTAGCTTCGTATTTGTACTTGTTTCTAACTATTAAATTTTGAGACAGCAAAAGATTCCAATATTCTTATTTATTTAACTTATTTTATTTGCAAAATTTTAGAAATTACGTTTAAAGTTTAAAATTTTATAGACAATATATATTTGATAATCAATTTTCATTTTGATATGTGTTTTAAGAAAATTCATTTTATCATTAGTTTCATAAACTTTTAAATGAAATTTAAAAGCATAGCAATAAGAACAACGTTTTAAAACATTACTCTCTGTGTTTTTACCACGAATTTTGATTTGAATTTCACTACTCTTTGGATTGTTTTAAATAAGAACATTTTTATATTTATTGGATGAATCATTAAATATTATACTTTTACATTAGCATTTTAAATTAAGTTTTATATAACTGAAATTTTTTAAGTTTAAAAATTTATTCGTTTTCCAGATAACGTTTTGATAATCATTTAGATGCATTAATGTATTTATTTTTAAAAAAAGAAATCAAATTGTTACGTATTAAAAACTTTTCTTTTTCATTTATGAAAAAAATCCTTAACTTGAATTGTAACTAAATCGTGTAATAATTTTAAAATTAAAATAAGAAGAAATCCATTATAATATAATTAATAGAATACCCAACATTTCATACCTTGTAAACAATTCATCAAATCCTTATTGCATTCGTTAGCTAGGTTAAATATCTTTTTTTTATTTTAGTTCCTTAATATATACAGGTGTAAAAATATGACAATAATTTAGATTACTTTGCATAAAAATAAAATGGCATATGCTTAACAAATGCAACTTATCAATTTTTATACTACCCATATTTGGAAATCTGATGCTTCGTTAGGAATATTGTTTCTATTATAAATAAATCTCTTAGTCAATTTTAGTTCTAAAAAACATAAAATTCTTATGAAAATTCAGTTAATATGGATAAAAATATTTCTAAAAAATAAGCATTTAATTGGAATTACAAAATCATACACAGTTTTATCTATGCTTATAATAAAGCTCAATGTGTGTGTGTGTGTGTGTGTGTGTGTGTGTGTGTGA
>JAPMOR010022613.1:26035-48672 GCA_026543865.1 Argiope aurantia
TGTGTGTGTGTGTGTGTGTGTGTGTGTGTGTGTGTGTGTGTGTGTTCAGGTTACTTTGATTTTCAGATATTTGTGTACTTGTTTCCTGATATGAAATGTAAGATATTTATAATCAAAGCTCCACTTTGAAATGGTAATAAATTGAAAAATATGGGATAAAATGTTAACAAAGCTGATTTTTAGGTTTTTCTTTCCTCAAAAAAATATGTTTAGAAATTTACCAATCGCAGGTAATATCGCTGCATGCAATATTATTACAAAAAAGTTATTCTAAAATTACCAAATGGTGATGTTAAAAGAATGCAATGAAACTCGATGGATAGCTTAAGGGATTTTTTCACGCATACCCTCAAGTTATGTATGTTGACATATCCACATTTATGTAAAAATGGACCTCATCAGCTCACAAGATATTCCATGCCCAATGTTCGTCGACAATATTGTATACAGTGCCATTAGAGACAAGTGATAAGGTTTTGAACTTTTGCTTTTCCTCTTCTAAACTATTAGCAAGTTTGATAACATTTTCTCCAATAGCTTAACTTTATTTTTTTTGGTCAATTAAAAGTGGAACTTTAATTATCAAGACTCTGTGCTAACTAAATCCTATACTAAAATTAATCAATTTTTTTTTTGAATTTTTAGTAATTTTGAATAATATTCAGATAATTTGAAGCTATCCAGTTGATTCAAATGCATTGGAAGTAGATATGCATTAGTAAAACCAAAATTTATATTATCAAAACATGCAAATGCTACATTGTTCCAAAATTATTTATCGGAGAACTGTGAACAGGATTGGTGATTATTTCACCTTTATGTAGAAATCTACATATGTACAAATACAATACTCAATAATGAATAAGAAATCTATAAAATGATGGATAGTTCCTGATTACATAACGGCATGCAATTTAATCGGATAATATTTGTCTTTTTTTATTTAATATTTATTTTGTCTCATGGAAACAGCTATTCAGTCAAATAGCTATTGTTTAGACACGTCTTTTAAAGGATAAAATACTATGCAAAATTATCGATTTAAAGAAACTATCATCTGTCATAAGATATTTATAGATAAATTTTGTTTTAAAATATTTGTTATTAGTTTCAGATTCTCATAGTAGAATCATTTCATAAAATATTGCATAAAAAAATGTTAGCAATCAGAAGTTTTAATTTAAATTTCCAAACTCAATAAATACTTCCACGCAAATTTATAAATTTTCCAAGATTTGCATTAAAAAATTTTCTTGAAAATTACAAACTCATGCCATGTATTATATTAATGCTTAGCTATATAGCAATGTTTAAAAAATACAATTTTATGAATAATTAGGCTTGTTATCGTATAAATTAACAAGCACAATAATGAGGTTTCCTTATAATGGCTAAACTAATAATCATAATTTTTTCTCTATTTTATATATATCTGATAGGAGCCCTCTTTTTTTTATATATATGTTAAGCTACCTTTCGCGATTAGCTGTTTCGGTGTTAGTTTAATACTTAATTAATATTTAATTCATAATATTTACTAAGTAACAAATTGTAACAGAAATCATAAATATATTATTTTAAAGCTTTATACATTTTGCTTTTAGTGTGAACTAAAGAAGTTTAATTTTATCATTCAATGAGACCATTAAAAACTTAAATGCTTGAAGAATCAATTACAAATTTCTGATTGTTTTGAGATAATGTAATTTCATTTTTTGATTATTTATTTAAGCTAAGCTGCGCAAAAAATTAAAAAGAATATTTATTCTTTACCTTTTAACAGTAACCCCCGAGGGGGGGGGTACCTCGAAAAGAGGATGAAATGTTTCTGGTATGGTGGTTGAATCTCGTCACCCTGGAATGTACACAAAATGGTGAGGGGTCTGGCTCCTCCCATTGATGACGGGACGTACTTCCTTCAGGAAGGGTTGTACCGTGGCCGGTGATGGCCCTTAGGATTCAACCACAGTTCCCGCCAGTGTTGCTGTTGCAGCGGTCCGGTCAATCAGTTTTCTTTATCCGTGTGCCTTCGAGCGGGTTGGACAGTCAGGGATATGACTTATCTTTTAACAGTGGAAGGGAATCAAATTATTAAATACTTGATGAAGCAATTAAAACAATTTTATATTCTGTCAACAGAGAAAACTATTATCAAAAATTATGCAAAAAACATTTGTTTAAAACTTCCAAAATTTATTAAAAATTTGAATGAAAACTAAATAGATATCCTTGAAAAGATAACATTTCTATTCTAGTGAATTTTAACATGGTATTCCTTTATATGCAGTAAAATGTTTGGCAGTTATTGCGAAAAATTCTAGAATTCAATGAATTTTTATTAATTAAATATTTTTTAAAAATCACTCCGAGGCACACATTTCTATTGTTCAAAGTTTATCCATATCAAATTTTATAACTCTCTTGGCCATAAGGTCTATTTCTTAAAGCATTCACACGCACAAATATTTTCCTTTATTAGCGGTGGAGATAAAGATTTAAAAATAAATAATCCTTACATTGTAGAGGCAATAATACACTAATCAGTAAACGCATATTGAATGAAAGGTTTTCTTTCCATTTCCAGGGAATTTTCTAAATAACTTTATGGAAAAATTATTATTTAAAATTTTTATTCAGGATTTATAAATTTATAGGTAATAGGTAATATTAAATGCATAGTTTAAAAATTATTAAGAAATTTAGATATCAGATAATGATGACATAAAATAGCAATATTTGTATTCTGTGTTTTTCTGTTTTCAAGTTGGAACGTTTATTTTCTTGTGAGGCAATACAGCTTGCGAAACAATCCTTTACATTTCCATAATACTTTCATAAGTAATGGCAACTGCTTCACTGTCTTCCAAAATTTAGATGTCAAAGTATTCTCTCTCCAACTACAATGGATCTCTTGTTGTTTTACTTTCCAATCAGAAAAATTACACCAAAGAAATTCACTACTTTACTTACAATTTTCTTATTCGTTTTTCAACAGAATCAACTATGCTCACATGATACATTGCAAATGCGGAAAAAGAATTTATTTTGAAATTTATTGCGATCTGACAAGAAAGACATAATACGTTATATGCTCATTTATGTTTGACGTGTAAATATGATGTCACATAAAAGGATTTCCTTAATTTATTTATTCTTTAAGTTTACAAATGACTATTCTAATGCGAAATATACATATTTATTCATATTTGCATGAAATGAATAAATTTAGCTTATATGTAGATAATGATATTTGCATCAAATGAATAAATGTAACTTACATACAGATATTCAGATTTGCATCAAAAGGCAATAAACTTTACTTTTATTGCAATAAATAGTTCTTCAATCGTATTATACTTATTCAATTCCGTTTTTTATCTAATAGAACTTGAATATTTCGGAATTTCTGAGACCACAATTAAGATTCAATTTATCCTAAAATTCAAATTAATAAAATCTGCATCAAAATTAAGCACAGATTTAGAAAATAAAAATTTTTAAGCTAAAAGCACCTGTAAAAGAAAAAAATTATATTCAGCAGTTTTAACAGATAATAAAAACTGCAAACAGTGTCAATGAACAAATTATAGTAATTATAAAGTAAGAATTTCAAAAGTAAATTTGATATAAATTCTAACATTTCCTTTTTTTAATGGGTAATACTTGGAACTTAAAAATTATTCAATAAAACTCTAAAGTAAAAAATGTAAATCACATCTAACACATTAAAAATTTAAAGCAAAAAATTTTAATTAATTTTTGTTGCTTTTATTTTATTTTTTTTCCTAAATACACTGTACAGCAGTGAAGTCCTAAAAATGTGAAATAGGGGCGCTAAAAATTATTCACAGACGATTATTGAAGACACAAAGTATCAGCGCGTTTAACTAACAAAAAAGTTCAGAAAAACAAGCAAATATTAGTTTTGACTTTTAATTAATCGAAATACATTCAAAATGCAAAACACTATGTTATCACTGTTTTCACTAATGTAGACACTCAAGTATCAAATAGAAATCAGATTATTGACAAATGAGAGTTAAAATTATTCTAATTAATCATGTTTCTCTATATTTAGTAATTTTTTATAACTACATCTAAATTTAACCCATCGTTTAATTTTATTAACTTTCAATTTAAAAACATTATGAGTCGGTTCCCATTACCATAGGTTCATAATTTAAAAATTTTTTTAACTATAGATGCAATTTAGACAGTATTTCCAGAGAAAATCAGACTTTATTTTCAAATTTCAAAATTTAAATTTTATTCTTGAAATTTTACCGAGCTTTTTTTTTTGTGATATTAATTTGTTGCATTTGTCTAGAATTACCATCGCTTATTTTTGATAAACCATGAAGGTCGAGGTAAGAGTGAAGAATTTATTTTTCTATCACTTTTCTCCCCCGGAGGGAGCATCTCGAAATGATGATGAAAAGCATCCGGCATGGTGGTTGGTTCTCCCACCCTATTGGGATACACGAAAAAGTGAAGGTCTGACTTCTTCCATCGGTGATGGGACGTACTTCCTTAGGGAAGAGTTGTACCTTGGCCGGTGATGGCCCTTAGAACTCAACACCAGTTATCGCCAGTATTTATGTTGCGGCGGTCCGGTCATTTGGTATTATTTATCCGTGTACTTTCGGGTGCATCGGAGAGTCAGTGATATGACTTTGTTATCACTTTGATGGATCTTCAGTCTTGAAAAGATGGATTTGATGGATGGATGGATTTGATTGAAAAGATGGATTTGATGGATGATCTTTGATGGATCTCCAGTGTCCAGTAAAAAATTGAAAAAGAAACATCTTAGGGAAAAAAATTAAAAAAGAAACAATCAAAAAAATTTTTAATCAGATTATAAACAATTTTTAACAGAACAAAAAAAATTGATTGTATTAACTAATTTATTAACGGTTTCTTTTTTCCTAAGTATATATTCTATGGAAACTTTTTTTTGTAGAAACTAGTATAACATTATATTAATTATTTTTAAAATAACCAATAAATTTTCGGTATATTTAACTTTAAGTTACTTTCGAAACATTTTTGTGTTTTGCGAAATTTCTAAATTCAGCTTGACGATAAAATTCTCTTTTATGAAATGCCTGCATTTTTTTTTTCATGCTGCAAAATTTCTTCAAAAAAATAGCTCTGATTTTAATCTACGTCCTTTTGAATTGCGTTATCTAGCTGTCACTGAAAGGGTTTAGCAGTCTATATCTAAATATTCAATGAAAAACATATTTCGTGAACAAGAGATTGCAATCAAGAAATAAAAGTTATTGATGAGAAGTTAAAATCACCAGTGGAACGCGTATTAGCTGAATTAATTGATTTTTAAGAATTTTCTGCCGCTTTCGCAAAAAGGTATTCACGTGCCCATTTGCATGAAAAAAACTATTCTTATTTAAATTTGCTCTTATTCTTAATTAGGAATTTGCAAATGTTTTTTTTACAAAAGTCATGTGATAATAAGAATTGAAGAGACAAAATATTTAGAAATAATTTTCACAAAGTCTCTGTTGTTCGCACATAAAATAATAATTAATTATCAGAAACCGTTTTCTTTATGCGAAATGATTAAATTCAAAACTTTACGATACTGAAAGAGTGAATATTAAAAATATATAAATTATTTTATTAGTATAACTAATTAGTTCATTACTCTAAAACATTTTAGTACCTAATTGAAAAAAATTACTGTAACAATTATAGTAAATATTTTTTTCACGTATTCGATAACCCTATGAATACAACGGTGAAAAGGCTTATTTTACGGGAAAAAGTATTTTACCAATAAATATTTGATATATTCTTGCTTTAATTTGTTCTGATACTTAATTAGTAATTCGGAAATTTTTTTTTGCACAAATCATGTGATAATAAGTAATGAAGAAACAAAAATACTTAGAAATAATTTTCATAAAATCTCTAGTGTTTGCAAATAAAAAATAATTAATTATCAGATACTTTCCCTTTACGTGAAATGATTAAATTCAAAAATTAACGATTTTTAAAGAATGATTATAAAAAATAAAAATAATAATTTTATTTATAACAAATTATCTCATTACTCTAAAATTTTTTAGTATCTAATTACAAATGACTATTTAAAAAAGTATAGTAAATATTTTTGCATGTATTCATAACACAATTGATACAACGGTGAAAAGTTTTATTAATGGGGAAAAAGATTTTTACAAATAAATATTTTGATAATTATGTTTTCAGTCAGTTTTTATACCAGTATTCTCTAATGAAAAATAATGCAATTGTCTAATTTTATGGTATTATTCTTTGTAAGATGGACTTCTAAAGACATATTCTATTTTGGCATAATATAATTCAACACGTTTCAGAAGAAGGCAAGTTTTTTTTTAATATTAAAAATTAGAAATAAGGAACGCAAAAATTGTGTAAAAATTTAGAAAAATGAAATTAGTCATAATACTTTCATTCGTCAATCTGGTTTCATTAAAAAATCGTTTTCTTGAAAGTCATCAGATTTTTTTAGAAAAATTGCAAAAGTTTAAATTTCTTTTATTGACATAAATAATTTAATGTCATTTGACAATACTTCCTCAAACTAAATTATTTAACCGAAATTTCAAGAAATCTTGTAAACTACAAAATTAAATAGAAATATAGTAAAGAAAAAAATTTACAGAATTAAAATAGAAAAGAAACCGTTTGTAAATATCAGTGATATAGATTCCAGAAATCTGGATTAAAATGAATGTATTAAACTTAAAGAATCGTGATAGTTATCTTAATGCAGTTTCGGCATCACATTCCATGCTTTTCTTTTCGAACTAAATATTTAAGAATTGGGTAATACAGATAAGATATTCTACAGATAACATATTGGGTACAGATAAGATATTCTACATTTACTGACAGACAATTGAAGAGGGAACTTAAGTCTGTCTGTCAGCATTGACACGATTTTTCTAAGCAAGAAATGAAGGATTTTATGATGCATTTCTTCCATGAAATATTTTGCGCTAAAACTTGATAATTCAGTCATGGTGTGTTTCTACGGATATTTTATTTTTAATCATGACGTTTCAATGCTGTAAATGAAGCAATTCATGATGTGCTATCAAATGTTTTGAATGAGGTCGCTTGTATCTTCGGGGCATTTCAAAGTAAGAAATTATATATTTATATCATAGAGTTCTGGCAATAAATAAAATTTGATGGAGGATAGGATTTCAGTATTAATTTCTACAGAAAAATAATTTAAATGTAAAGTTTCTGCTATAAAAATAGTACACCTATTTTTTAATTTTAATCTTAAGAATCTGTTATATAAAATTACAGAATACGTTTTTAGGTAAAAATGGTAAACCACGGTATTAATTGATTAAATTTTAAGTAAACTATGAAAAAACTATTGCTGTTCAAGAAGCTATAAAAATTAATACAAGAAATTAATGAAAGATGCATAGAACTGCAACATTAAGAATGGAACATAACTCAAAACTTCAATAATGCATTGCATATATACATAGTCTGGGTACAGGATATGCTTTAATTAATAGAAAAGATAAAAGAAAACAGTGCAACATATTGTCATCCACTTCACGTCAATAACTTCGTATCAATTGTGTTATAATACATCTTAAGTCAATCATCACTTATCACTTCATTCTACATGCACTTGTTAAAATCGTCAGACTGAAATTCATTTTTGAAAATTACTTTTACATCCACTTTTGTCAAAAAAAAAAATATGGAGTTTCTGTTTAATCAGTTCTATCGTTATTTTGGTTCAGAACGAAAAAAATTAGCATAAAGGAATACATTTGACGGAAAGAAATTTCCCAAAAAATTTCCTAGTTTTGTTTTTAGTTTTACTGAGCAATAAACCCCAGATATTTTCAATTAAAAGCATGAATATGGAAAATAGATTTCTAAATGCGAAAGACTTCAGAAGATAGTCAAGTATTTATCATTTAGTAGATATATACTTTCTATTTAAATCAAAAGAAAAATATAGTCTTTCTTACTTTTAGAAGAAATTCGCAAAAAGAACTGTGAAAGTTAAAAAAATATCGAGTCAAATCTATGAAAATATAATATATATTTATTTGAAAACAGTGTTGCAAATCAATTCTGTCTACACTTACTCACGGGAATATTGATCAGACCTTTTAGCTCATTATCAAACATACTAACAGCTGGGATTACCAGTTGATCATGCAGTTGCGCAGTGAAAGAGAATTAAATGTAACTGAGAGACGAGATTCCACCAATCAGCAGTGACAGAATTTCTATAAACTGTAATCGGTTGCCAACGCTTACAAATCCAATAGTTTTTAACAGGCATCTTTCAGACACGGCGATTTACATTCGTGGCAGTGTACTTATGAGTAATTTTGATTAAAGAAAATGCTGTCAACCTCAATGCTTGGGCGACATCATTCTTATACATGGTAATCAATGATGGTAGAAGATTTTTTCATTTTTTTCAGATTTATAATAAGTAATTTAATTACTTTGAAGCAGTATTGAAATCTTTTCTTGTATTGAGTACAACTTAATTTAAGGAAAGGATAAATTATGTGAATACTATTAAACTTAATGAATTAAACATATTTGATTTCGTTATTATATTTCTCCAAATTTACAAAAAATTCTAGTGATCATCCTAAATTATATTTAAATATTTACCTAAGAACATGATAAAATGCAAAATCCTTAATTCGATATGTCCACACTTTAGAGTACCGTCTTATTCAGTTACACTAACTACATATATAAGGCCTCTGTTTCGCTCACGTATTCTAAGTATTAAAGGAAATAAATAATTTTCATACTTTCAGAAAATTTTAGGCACAATTTCGTAATTCTTTGGTGTAACATTTAATCTTTACATTAAATAATACGGAACCATCTTTGAACTGTTCCTTTGTAAATTCATTAGTTTTCTTTTTCTCATTCAGATAAGTGAACTTTATTCTCATTTTGTCTATATCTCTTAAAAATCCATAGGTGGGAAAAGAAAATTTCAGTAGGGTTGTTCGGTGCAATATTGGTCTCGAAATATTTTGTTGAGCATTTTCCTTTCAAATTCTGAAAAAAAAATTTATAAGCATAAAAAAATCAGCTATGCTTAAAAAATTTAACTAAAACAACAATGAATAATTATTTAAAACTGAGTTTCTTTTTATTTGTTTTAACTTACTTCTTAATTTTTTCATTTCTACATTTTTCATTCCTGGATCTGTGACAAAATTATTCAGAGGATATTGGGTTATTGATTATTTTTCAGAATTTGCTTTTTCTTCGAACGGAAAAAGTTTTGAAAGTTCGATGAAGTTTGTGCGTGAAATAAAACATAAATAAAAGTCGAGGATAAAATTTCCTGCGAACTTGATTAAAAATGTAAACTTTTACACTTCGTTAAACGAATTCACATAAGTGCAAATATATTTCCCAGATAGATCAATTCGCACTCATCTTTCGAACTTCAGAAGTATTTCAATTTTAATAATAAAATATCATAACGAACGAATAAAAATTGTATAAATTTTTTCGAAAAAATAAAATCTAATACATTTAAAGAATTCTTCTCTCTGATATTAACCTCTCAAATTTTTTAAAAAAAGTTACTGAAAATTAAAATGGTGACAGTGAAATTCTCAATCGCTGAGTTAATAAGATTTTTCTTGTAAGAAAATGCCATTATAAATTTGCTATAAAAGATAATACAATAAAGCGGAAATACCATTATAAAATGAGTTTACGTTTTAATGCAAAACACATTTTTGAAAAAGTATCGAACCAGTTCCAATTTTGAAATATTATTTTATGGATAATTTATTCAATAGTTTAAAAAGGATTAAAATTAATCAAATTAAATGAGATGAATAAAATTAATTTTAAGGCAAAACAGATCAAAGAATGAAACCTTTTTCTTCAAAGCCATAGAGGTTGTGACCCAATGATTTGTGGACAGACGGTCCAAGGCTCAAAACCTAATTCCTTTAAAGATCAAGTGTATATACGTGTTTCATTTCGTAAATCAATTGCAGTCTGCTGGTGTGATGTAAAAGCTTGGAGAGGTGAGGCTAGCCCATATGCCACTTGAAGGCGGTTAAAAATCACGATGTTCGTCCCAAAATTGTCTTTGTGTTGCTTAAAATGTGATATTAATTTAAATAAACTAAAATAAATTCCTTTATTGTAATGAAATAAATAAACATAATTTGCACAGAAATATGCTAAGCCTGAAGGAGGTCGGATGAATGCATTTACTTAAAATTTCTCCCCTATAATATGTGAAAAAGCAAAATTTGTTTTAAATTTCCTGGATATAAGCTCCATGTTATCATTGGCAAAATACTCTCTTCCCTGTATTTTTCCTTTATTTAACTAGTCCAGCTTTAACCCCTATAGATTTCAACAAATTAAAAGAAAAAAATGTAAAAAAATTCAAATTTGTCATTATATAGCGTATAGTATCCAGACATCTTTTATAGAAAATATTAATTTTTTTCAAAAAGAAAATAAAATCCTGAAATCATTTCTTAAATATCTTTAACTTGTTTTGATGTACTTAGGATTGAGTACTGAAACAATTTACGAAATTTTTAAATCAAAGTTTGTTTTAAAAGTTGAAAGGATATCAAAAGAAAGAAAAAAAATATCGAAAATTCGAACTATAGAATTTTATGAATCCCTACATTTGAAATCTCCGTCAATCTGGAAAAGCATTCCTGAAGTTATGGCAGTCTCCGAGCTTGTGAATATATTTACTTAATATACAAGCTAACTAAGCATAAGATTTTGTCATTGTTGTAAATTGTTTTGTCATATTTGTGTCAAATCTTAGAGAAAATTGGTCAGTGTGTTTATTATTTATCCATGGTTATGTGAAAGCTTAACGAGCTAGATAAATTAAATATTTTATGCCATCAAAATTGCATATATCCAACATTCAAAGGGAAGCTGTTTTGTTTTAAAAACATGCATACTCAGTTTTATTTACAAATACGATATAAAACCCAAAATATGCCATAATGTATAAGTGTGTAATAAGTAAGTGCAATAAATCATAATGTTTAATAATCATAATGTATAAATTGGGAGAATCCCCCTATTGATTTTATATTGTATTATCTGTAAATTTATATGAGTGGTATATTACAGTGTTGATTACGGTTGTCTGCACAATATATTTTTCCAAGCTGGGATAACATTATTGCCCTCATATGCTTCGAAAATGCATGAAAGTTTACCTTCAAGAGAATTTTTATAATGAAATTACTTATATTATAAAAATATTACAATTCCAACAAACTTTTTGAAGTTAAGGCACTATTTCTCATCAGTAAGCTTTTACAGACATATTTTATTAATTGAAAATAAAACATTATTTAATGGCGTGATTTTTAATCTTATTCTTTCTCGTTTTTATTTTTCTTGATAAACAGTAAATACTGTTTATCAGGAAATAGATAGTTTATAAATTTTAAAAATAGATGAAATACAGAGAAAAAAATAATTTTTATCAGAAAAGAGATATTGAGAACGGAAATATACAAGAGAACCATAAGAAGCTTTTGTCAATGAATTAAGTAAGAGAAACGAAAGTATTTTTGAAAATTACATTTTAAGTGTATATTCCTTCAAGTTGCAAATCCTTTTCAATTTACTTTCAATATCTCTAAAAATTGTTGCTGATAATGCGTCATATTTACCATGCAATAGGATAATTTTTAACAACAAATGTTGAGAACTGTCCTACTGCTAAACTCCTAACAGATTGCCGATAGTGTTAATTATAACAAACTAAATTATTATGCCATTGCAAGCTTCTATTTCATTAAATCTGCATTGTACATTTTATCTGGTGTATTCTTTGTTTTTAACGAAAAAAAAAACCTTCCACCTTGTGCTTCTAACACCATAATTTTGACATTAGAGAAATGCCTTGTTTCCTACACATGATAAAATTAATAGAGGTTTAATAAAACGACAGAGCAATTTATGCCAATACCACTAGGGGATTTATGAAGACTTTAGTATTTTTCAATCAAATGATAAGTACTTAAAATAGATACGTGGCTGATGCTTTCTTAGAAATTGAAAAATATTGTTTAGATTTTGCAACCATTTTTAAGTATTTTATTTCTGCATAGTCAACACCGTATCATTATATTTCGTATAAATTAGTGGTACGAAACTGAAATACACTCCTGTAATTGTTTATGTAATAATCATTAGTAATCTTCAAGATATTTTGTGGTAACTGCTCAGAATACATTCAGAAATAAATGAATATATTGATTACTGAAATTCATTTGTGAATAGTTAGAATAATTATTTTCTAAAAAAGTGTTAGAAAAATAATAAAGAATGATATAGACAAATTTAGAATAAATTTTATTTATTGAATACAGACGCGTCATTTCCAATGCATTACAACTCCAAATAATTGCTTCGTTATTCCATTTCTTTTAATTATTCTTGGATATTTTTTTATTTGCCTGATCATTACTTAATAGATTACATTATCCTTTGATCATGAAATGTATTTTTGTAAAGATGCTTTCCATATTACTTTTTTTTATTTTTCTTATGACTCTAAATAACTTTTTCGCATTTCGAAATTGTTTTTCCTCATGTGTAATGGTATCAATTTTGGGAAGTGTGTTGATTGAAACTCGTAAAAAAGAAGTACTAATGAATTATTTTACCCAGAGAATTGCAGTTCGCAAGTCATGTCAAGAAATTACTATATCTGCAGATTTTAAAATTAAATTCATTTAATCAAATAGACTTTCCGTGTAAATATTATTGCAAATTTCAAACAAAATTGTATTTTTTTAATCGTACTTCTGAATAAGTTTGTATCAAGTTTCATGGTATGTATTTTTACCATTATTATTATTATTACATATATTTTTCTTTTTTATTGCCCACTTTTCAATAATCAAGAAATAATTATGAAAATTATTTAACATAAAAAAAAGATTGTTTTACTATGGATATGTAAAGCATTTACGGGAAAACGTTAAAATGAAATATCCATTTTAGTCATATAATTTTCTCTTGTCTACTGTAACTATATTAAATAGTTTAAAATGTGATTTATCAGCTATAGTTTTTCGTAAATATTTTAGATTAAACTCCAAAATTTGCAAAAACGTTCCCGAGAAATGTTTTGAGCAGAAACAAATTGAAGTTTAAAAGTAGCTTTTACTTTTTGAAAAATAATGCAAATTTACATAAATCAGTGTAAAATATGGAGCGAAACTAATTCGAAATTTAATTTTGCCCTTATTGTTTAAAATTAAGTAATACTAGTTGTTTCCAAAAAACTTTCTTCTTTTACGATAAAAAAATTGATTGAATAATTTGATTTAGAATTTGAATGCTTGAAATAAAAAACTGACACAAAACTATACTTGCAGTCACAAAATCACATAGAAAATTTGATATATTTAAGTCTTTGCATTTTTAAATTATATCGTTCATGGATTCTGGAAAAACAGCCTGACAAATAATCAGATTATTGGATTTGGCACAAAATTTGTTAGGTATTTACACTATAGATGTTAAATAGTGTACCGAATTTTATCTATTTAGCACTCTTCACTTCATATTTAATGATAATAAACAACCGGACGGACAGACTTCCTCTTCACAGAATTTGCTCCAAATTTGATAGAAATTTACAAATAAAGACAGTATTCCAGACTTCATCTGTATATCTCAAAGTATTTTTGTGTTATCTTTGTCACAGCCAGACAGACATAATTCCAAAAATGTGTTTTTCGAATTCAGAGAGATCTAAAACTTGGTGGTTTGTCAAAATCTTGAGTTCGAATTTTTCGACCATAGCAATACTTTTTCTCTACTTCGTACACGAGAAAGTAAAAAAAGATTTACTCTACACATACTTACTTCTTTTCCTTGCTTTTTCATGAATCATTACAAAATGTTTTTTTATAACTGTCTTCTAACAATTCTTTGTTAACATTCTGAAATGTCTTAATTATAACTGATATTAAGACATTTCAGTTGTTATTAATTAAATATTTGAATTAGAACATTTCCAGATCCGTTTTAACTCAGCCTCTGATGCTAAATAATATGTAATAATCTTAGCATATACATAATATTATTATGTGTATTCGAAATATTTGTAATAAGTTAGTGAAAATATTTATTTTATTTATTTGTAAGAATATCTGTGGTTTTTGTATTAAAATAATGCTATTTTTTTATTTCGATCACAATTTTTTTATTTCGATCACAATTTTTTTATTTCGATCACAATTTTTTTATTTTTAAAATTATTTTACTGCTTTGAGTCCTTTTGTATGTTACTTTATATTGTTGATAATATCTTTAATACTATAGACTAGCCGCCTTTGGTGACCAGCTGATACCCCCGGAATAATGGTTGAGTTCAAAGCTTAATTTCAATTAATTTTTACACATTAATTAATGTTTATGATTTCCTCAATAAAATATTTTTAGACATTAAATTATGATACATATTTAAGCCGTACTATTTCAATAGTCTAACACTAATTCTGTTTTTTGATAATATGAACCTTCCTAATACAGTTATGTCCATGGCGTCATAGTATCATTATGAACCATCCAAAGTATAGATATGTATCAGATTTGGACAGAAATATTAACCAAAATTTGTCGGTCTGTACTTTCACAAGCAACTGAGTAATGAAAACGCATGGACTTAAATATTTAAAATTTGGTATGTGATTTTATGATTAAAATCGTAACTCTTTTTTCATACTTAATCAGTAGGAAAAAAAAAACATCCAAAATATATTTTTGGCTTTCTGTTGCTTGTGTATTAGCGATTAATCCTAGCGATTAATCGTCAAACACCTTTCAATAAATTCTTCCTTATCTACTTTTAAGCAGTGACATATAGATAATAATAAACAAGTACACTTATTATAGAACATACGAGAATGTTTCGGAAGACCTTTCCCATAAATTTTAGTGCGTAATACCCCTAAATTACGTGATAGGTGAGACTACCGAAAAGTAAGTAAACTGGATTTATTTTATCTTGCTCTTGAATTTGCAATAACGTGGAACCCAAATAAGCAAGCAGGAGTAGTTCTTCTAGAAACTCTATCGCTAATTTATTTAATGTTTTGCGTTGTTGAGTTGTGGGTCTTGGGATTTGGCGACTTGGCTTTGTTGGTAACCTTGACGAAGCAGAAAAATGGCTATACAAAAGAAAACATGCCATAAAGAAAATAATTTTTATGAATATCAGTTAGTAATGATAACATCTCATTCAAAATAACACATATTAATTTAAAATAATGCATATTCAAAATAAAGAGGAGTCTGATTATTCGATGGCTGTTTTCTGTTTCTCATGTAAAATTTGTTTATAGCAAGATAATAATATTTTAATTCTTTGACTTGTAACTTGAACATTCTACACTACAATTTATAATTTCTAAAATTCGTAAGCTTTTTTTAAAGAAATCCGATGATCCACTAGTATTAATGTCTGCTTCAATAGAAGAATTTTTTGCTTCCGTTTCTGTAAGTTTATCAACTTTCAACTCTTTATTATGCAATCTCAAAATCACAATGGAATCCTCGCCAATAAGTTCCAAATCCTGTTTTCTCACAAAACTGGCAACTTAGATTAACGTAACCCGTTATTTTTAGGAGTCTTTTCTGACACATTTTTAATTTTTAAAAAAATTAACAATTTCTCTTTTTTTTTTCCTGCATTTTCCTTTGTATCATATTTTCAAAAGGAAATATTACATATAAAATAAGTAGACCATGTTTGTAATTTCGAATTATCGTAAATCTCAGAAATACTGTACAAATATGAATAATATACCACAACATACAATGTCTAATATATGAATTAAAATCACTTGTTTCTCAAGTACAATTTCAAATATTTTGAATTCGAAATTAATTAAGAGAAGGGGAAGGTAATCAGCTGAATTTAAGTTTCTGCTACAAGTATCCGAAACAGTGCGTTTTGCATTTATATAATGAAAAAAAAAATAGTTTCAATTTCTCCATTAACTAAATGCGTAAGAACCGATAAATAAAAAATTTAAAATTTTGGTCACCAAACCCTACCGAAACGCACATAATAGAGAAAATTAAATTCATAGCCATTTCAATTTGTGAACTATTTGTATTTACACTGCTTCGCTTTTCCGAAATTTTTATTACATTGTTTTAATTATTTTATGAATTTCCGTGTCTTTAAATTACCTCCATTAATTTTTTTAAAAAAATCATTATTAAGGGTATATTTAAATATTTCCTAAATTGAGCGGTTGACAAAAAAGGGCATATAATAGACGGGAGGGGGGGGGGGAATATCGTTTGGAAAAGCATTTAAACATTTATTTCAAATGAGTTATTATTTTTTAATTACGTTTGGCAATGTTTCTAATGTTTAAAAAATATTGCGTGTTAAATTTTACTAAAGAATATTGAAAATTCAGTTTATCAAATTTCCAGCATGCATTTTGAAGTTTTTGACATATTATAGAATAACCTTCAAAATACTAATCCTCAGATTACAATCTAAATTTTTCATGAAAAACAACTCAACTCAAAAGTTGATAAAAAAAAAAAGATACATTTTTATAACATAATCTAATGGACTCGATTAATCTTAACGTAAGTGGCACCATATTTTCTTCCAAACATTCTTTTACTTGATAATGTTCCAAAATAAATGGTCCTACTGTCTAATGAGTTAATTCGAGTTTTTATATTTAAGTATTCTTCTATCAATTAAAATTAAGAGAAACTTCTGGTTCAAATAGGAGTAAAATAGCAATAAAGTGATTTTAAATTTGTTTCAATTTTTACATAAAAAGAGAAGGAATGAAAGTCTCGGTTAAAGTATGAACTTTAAAAATAATATTTCTGTATTAATCAATTAGTATATAAAAACATTTATGCTTTTCTTACACAATTAATCAAAAATTTTAAATCAATTTTTTTAAATCCATTATTGTTGCATATTGTTACAATCATTGTCCCTTACATCATAAAATATTTTACTACACATTTTTAAATTTATTTAATATGAAGAAAAATCATAGATTGCTCCGATTTTTGCACTTTGTTTTCATTAAGCCAATTAGCACAACAAAATAAATTACTTGTTTTGGAAGATCTATTCATTCATTTTTATGTTCTGAAATATGTTTTTCATTTCGAAAATATTTACAGCAAAAACGTTAAGAAATAATTCTGAAAGAAAAAATAAGAACGCAAGAATTTGGAATGTTTAATAATGAGTGAGTTTGAAAGAGAAAAAAATATATATATCATTTATTTTTATTTCCAAATTCCTTGGAAATTTTACCGAAAACGAATAAATTGAATAAAATTGAATTGTGGAGATATAACGCAGTTTAAAGATAGCAATTCAGAGAAAAACGTTACATGATATGTGAAATGTGAAAATGTATTCTGGTAATATGTTTTGTCTGTAAGTTCTTTTTATTTTTATAAAAGTCGACGCAAATTATTTTATTCATTTCTGTTTTTAAATTCTTGTAGATAACATTCATTGTAAAAAAAGTTCAAATACCGAACACTGTCGTCGCTGAGTAATAAATATTTCATTAAAGCACTTGTTTTTTATTTTGTATTCTTCACAAAAATAAAGCTTTGCTTTTGGGAACAATTCATTTCCATCAGTTTTGATTTTGTATTTTGCAGAAAATAGTTATTGCAGACAAGAGAGTTCAGTTATCAGAACTTCTGAACCTCTATTTATGTGTCATTAGTAAAGATCTAATAGCACTTCTTAATTTTTATCCTGCCATTTCCACAAAAATGAAACTTCGATCTTTGAAATAAACAAATATAAACTTCCATTTATTCTGGAATAGTAGTAGTTAAAGCAGATACAAAGTAATGGAACAATATATGCCTAAATGAATTACAGTTCTAAAATTACGCAGATACTGATTTAGATCATAAATTTAGAAAACAAAATGAACAGGAAAACTAGCCACAAACATTTTCACAATAGGTCAGGATTCCATTCGCAAGAGAGTTTACTTCGTAAGTTAATCCAGCGCATTAATAGCAAAAAAACATATATATGAAACAATGGCAAGTCTACGAAAACATTGTCAAATCCACATTTTCCATTACAGAAGCAATCAACCCATAACTCTCTGTTGCTGAATGCGGGCCAACCGCAGCTTTTTCGCTTTAACCTCCAAATACATTTTTCAACTCAAAGAACATAAACAAATTCTCCGTTTCAGATTTTGTATAAAGTGAAGCTGGAATATAAGGATTTCTCTTGCCTTTAATGCCGCATTACGTCTGCTTTATTATGCATTCGATAGAATTTGAATGAAACGAACAAGAACTGCGCACGGGTTATGAAACAATGGAGTTGTAAATCAGCAGTGGAACTTTCCCAGTTCCTACCCCGCCGTGAATGGATCCAGATTAATTCTGAGAAAAGATGGAATTCGAACTGTGTTTATGTCAAAAGGATCCGGATTTCTCTATTGGGCTACTGTCGAAGAATAACTAACGCAAAGTTTTTGAAAATCCCGAACCGACAAATGTCAAGTTTGTGTACTGCTGTGTTAGAAATCAAATTAACCTTCAAAAGAGTAGTGTTCAATTCAGTGACATAAGTTTTCGAACTTAGGATTATTTTGGAAAAGAGAATTAAATAAAATGCTAATATTAATTAGATATATTATTGCTATTAGGATTATTCAAAATGTTAATTATTGTGTAAATATCCAACACAAATATTATTCAGAATTCTTCGAGGTTTATATATTGTTATTCATGAATAACATATATATTATTCATGAATAACAACCAACAGAATTCAGAAATTGCTAAATTTAGATGTAGCGTTATCTGTTTTTTATTTAACATTTTAACATGAAATATTCTTGCATGCAAGTAGATCGGTAAATTGGAATCGTTTGATAAAATATTATGGGATCAATATTATGAATTCAGTTTAAGTGCAAAACGATATAAGTTGATTTTGTTTTAATTAATTATTTTAGTTTAGTTAAGCCACGTTTTCTAAGTTCCATTAGGGTTATATTTTGGAAGCAAAAAATTTTCAATCGATATCACAGAACGACGTTCACACCGAAGCCAGAAATTCTCTTTTCACACTGTACAAGCGAGAGGACATCTGATCCAAATGTATTTAACATGTACCAGTAATCAGAAACTCATCAAATATTTAATAACCTTCCCTCTCACACTGACTACCCCCTACTCTCCGTTTCATAATGGCCCTTTATAACTCTCTAAAGCATTCACATGATTCTAATGCTGAAAACAAACAGGTAAATAAGAAATCTTTAGAAAAAATATGCTGAAGTATTCTTGTTAAATTATTTTTACTAATTTAAATGAATTTAGGGCCATATTTTATTTACCGTAATTGCACAGAACACCCAACAATATTGTAATGATATCTTCTAGATATTGTATAGCATTCAAAATATCGTGTATATATAACGATAATAACGATATCGTGGATATATGGCACAATATATTTTTGTTTTTAATTTAAGCGTTTACATAATAATCGTCAGCTCTCAAGTGAATGCCGCTGACCTTCGCTGTTCTGCGGCATTTGAATGAAATACGAAAAAGGTTGGATATGAAGAAATGTTAAGTTGTCTGTACTACCTCACTACAAATATACTTGTCAGCAAGAAATTGAGGTTAGTTACCTTCTCCTGGTAAACAGAATACACTTGCCTATTAGAGGTATGCGCTCATTAAATTACATAATATTTCGGAAAATTAATATTTTTTCTTCAATATGCTAAGATATTATTAAAAATAGTAATATTTGTCTCCTTCATAAATTGTTACAAGGAAGGAAAAAAATTAGATAACTCCAACAGATGCTAAATAGATGCTGAGTCAATGACCTTCGGAGTTCGGGACAATCTAGCGTTTTTGGAGATAAAATGTTCTCTTATTTTTGTTGTTAAATTATTCCTCCATATAGCATTTTCTGTATTTCAACTTTTCCACGTTCTTTTAGTTTTCTAATTAATGTTTTTTTTTCAGTAAAGTGTATAATCTGTTTATCTCGAGTTTCGTATTATTATTTTTGTACTTTCTTCGGCTCTTTTTCTGTAATTTATATCCTTTTTTTATTTAATAAACAAACTATTACCATGTAACGATGACACTCTTTTCATTTTTGCTTTACTTTTTTTAAATCAAAAATAAAAGTTATCTAGTGCTTGAAATGACAAGCTATTCAAACGGAATTTTGTTTAATAATTAATTTGAAAACGTTAGTAAAACCATAGAGCTCTATGAGTAAAACGGAAATGTTATTCTTTTACTTTTTCCCTAAAGTTCACGTTTTCATTTTTTTTTTTAATTTTCTTTCACAATATAATAATTCTTTTTCCATTCTAATTTCTTGTCTAGTAAATTATTTACTCTTTTTTTTAGTATGTCATTTTTTTTAATTGTTGCATATAACTAGATGTTCCTTGCTTTAAACTTTTTATAGTGACTAGCAAAATCAGTACAGGCGCAAAATATTGTCAAATCATAGATCTCGCATCCTATCGTGAATCAAACTTTTTCGATTTTTTTTTCGTAATTCTTGTACATATATCAAGAATTGTATCACGTTTATTTGTCAATTACAATCACATCTCATGACTGTCAGTATTTGAATTGTTAGATCATCTACTTCCTTGTTTTATCCTCAACTCTTTGAAAATATATTTTACTGTAAATATATCAATAAAATTTAGGAATTTATGCAATTTTTATTTTTAAATAAAATTGCCAGGAGAACAATTTTTATGTGAAACCCGGAACTCATGCTTGTTCTTTTTCTACCCACACCCAGAAAAATTTTCATGCAGGGTTTTAAAATTTTTAGAGTGTGAAAGTAGCTCTAGTTTCTGTCAGTTTGCATAAAGACATGTCTGTTCAAAACACAATAAATCAGGTAAATACTAAAAAATAAAAGGAAAAACATTCTCAATATTTCAGGGAATTTTTTTTTTTTCTGAAGGAAAATTTCCTTTCCCAAAACAAAAATGTTAATAATTCTCAATATTGTGCGCGAACTAATTATATTTCTTGCTTGTTTACAGAATTCTGTTTCGAACAGATGAAGCATGACGTTAGATTATGCTTTTATGTACAAAGATGTGAACAATTCGTTTCCCTTTGATTTAGACGCTGAGGTAAGAGCTTTCATACATAGCAAATTTCTTAATTGTTGTCTTCATCTTGTATGTCTCTCAATAGACAAAGATTTTATTTAAACATAAAACTGTAAATTATTTAAAATTTGTTCAAATAATCCAAGTGTAAGGGATATAAGGGGTAAGAAATTAGTTTGGGTGCTTTTATAGAACAAAGAAACAGTCATTAATTTTGTAAATTTCTAGTTCGCTAATAAAATATTAACTTAAGTGTATAATTTGTCAAGCAAAAAGATTAACCAAGTTCAATCCATTGCTTTACAAATGGTTTATGAGGTAATAATTAATGCTGCAGACAAGCAATGTTAGAATTTTTTCTATAGTACATTACAAAAGCTTGTTTTATGAAAATATATATTTTCGATATATTTATTTTTCCATGAACATGTAGATTAAAGTACATGTCTGCAAATTCTAGCAAAAAAAAATTCTAGCTGAATGGGTTTTGAAGAATTTATCCCTAAAGCGTTTTCATAATGAGCGAATGTTCTATTTCATTAATCAGAATTTTTATTCTTTGTAAATTTGAATTCCATAAATCTTTACAATTTAAACAAATACAAATAAATTTCTAACGCTAAAAAGATTGATAATTGACTATCATAAATACAATTTATGTGAGAAGATATTCTTTTATAGTTTATGTTCTTTTTCAGACCACTGAATTTTATGAGTTATATATATTATTTCGATATTCGTATATTTATTTCAATAGTCATAAAATATTGTAGAGAATCCTGCTCTTTGATTTAAATTACGATTATCAACAATAAGAAGAAAGAATTCGATGAGTTTACATAATTGAAAATGTTTATTTGCATATCAAATTATATTGCACTCTGCTCAGAAAAGCAAAAGATTTCGCAGAATAATTGCTACTATTGAATTATAGCAATTATTCAGTAATAACATTACATTGTAATATGTTATTATTGAATCTCCATGGTCTTCCTAACATTACATTGTAGTAGATAAATTAAGATAGTAAATTTCATAAATTTAATTTCAAGTAAGTTGGTGTTTAAATTTCTTCTGCAGTGCACAGAAATCCATGATTTGAATGCGAGTATGCAATGTCTCTTCGCAACCACTGTAGAAGACTGCGTAGAGATCATAGAATACCTTGATTATAACTACTATATATTTTGTACCCTTACTGTAAACAGAATCACTTTAGCGACTACATCACTCGTAAGTATGTTCTTTGCTCATGTATTTAAGTATTACATGATTAACCAACCACTAAAATGAACATTATGCGAAATATAATGTGTGTGTGTGTGTGTGTGTGTGTGTGTGTGTGTGTGTGTGTGTGTGTGTGTGTGTGTGTGTGTGTGTGTGTGTGTGTGTGTGTGTGTGTGTGTGTGTGTGTGTGTGTGTGTG
>JAPMOR010022613.1:48682-140148 GCA_026543865.1 Argiope aurantia
TGTGTGTGTGTGTGTGTGTGTGTGTGTGTGTGTGTGTGTGTGTGTGGCAGTCATAAAGTCATAATAATAAAAAGAAGCATCAATATTTCTCCTCCTTTTTTTACTTTCACCAAAACTCTCCAGTTGTAATAATGGTTTTAATGAACTTTTGTAATTAATTTTAGAAATAAAATTGCTTTTCAGTAAATAAACATTTAAAATATTAATGCGAGAATTATTTAACCATTAACTTTTCTTGGGTTTTTCCATTATTATTGTAATTAGTTAAAATTTTTGAATTATTTACTTTAAAATGTCTCAATTTGAATCTTTTATACAATTGACAGTATTTATTATGTCGGAAGGAGGACAAAGAATTAAGAATTATTTATTATTCACACCTTTCACTTTCTTATGAAGATTTCAGTGAAGTGTTAAACCTTAAAAATCCAAAGTTAACTAATAAATTGTTTAATGTGAACAATTCGGTATAATTTATATCAATAAACATTAAAGATTATCTTTATTTCTACAATAAAGATAATCTTTATAAAAATAATAAGTAAAATAAAAAAATTACATGTATGTACGTGCGCACACGAATGTGTGTTTCTGTGTGATATGCACTTCGAAGGAATTTTTTAAATCTTAACTTGAATTTTAATTAATTACAAATTAAACGAAATTTTACTATTTTTCCACAATAATGCTAGAATATTTTAATTCAAAAAATTTATTTTTAAAATTTAAAAATTGTGTCTTAGATTATATCAATTTAATTGTCATGTAAATGTCTCTACCATTGTGGCAATTTTTTAAAAAAAATTTTAGCATATCATTGTTAGTCTGATGTTTAAGCTAATTTCCTCGTTCCATTAAATATTTAATCGGGTGATTTTTCTCCTGTTGTTAAAATCTAAATAAGAAGAGTTCTGTTTAATATCTGTTTGTTATATTTGTTGCAATTTGAATAAAAGAAGAAAATTACTGTACCTTGAATGTTAGAAAATGGAGGAATTGAACAGTTTAATAGCACTACATATCACGAAATTTGACTCTATTAAAAACATTTATATGCACAATGTATAGAACAGATATGAAGTATTAAAATTACTAAGCTTTGATGCCTTTCAGAATTTGATGCTTAAAAATATTTTCTTGAAAGAATCTCGATGTTGCATGAGAGATTTAATAACACTACCAATATTCCCGACGAATCAGCTGGTAATCAAAGACTACTATTATTTAATAAAATTATTACAATGAAAGTAAAGTGACAATGAAGTTACAATATTAAGATTATTATTAAGTTACAATGAAAAGTTAATTCCTATATAGATATATATTATATATAGGAATTATTCTTTCATTGTTACTTAAATGAAAGTGCATCTGATTTATATATCTATATTCTTATACAAATAATACATATCATCTACACCTATATTATTTACTGTATTGAAAAACATTTTAACACTTACTAATTTTAATATAATTTTTATAATAGATAATCATTAAACTCACAATTTAGAGGTGTTAATTGTAAGAAAAATTTCAAAAAAATACTACCGATTGTAGGAATCGTGTCAATTTTTTAAATGCAGTTTAGAAGCATGCTTAATATTGCCCCGAAATCAAACAGTCGGCAAAATAATATCATATACTGATACTGAACTATAAACTGTTGTATTGCGCTATTATTCTTATTCAGAAACGAATGCTCTGTTTAACATCCTGCTCAAGCTCAGAATCCTTGAATTTTGGTTTGATGAAGTAAAAATTACAAGGATTTATTAATTTTTCAGATAATATGGCTAGCAATGCTGTTTATTGCCTTGGGTGTTACATCAAATTATTTGTAAGTATAATATTATATTATTTTTTCTGCTATTTTACTTTCCTCAAATAACAGTAATGTCTCACAATTATTGCCAGAATTCACATCCAAAAAAATAAGAAATGTTGCTTATATAAAATAAAAAAAATCAATTATTATTTGATTAAATTAATTCATTTTAATCGAATAATAAAAATTAATGGTTGCCCAATATTCAGGTTTTTATTTTCTTATCTTAGAAATGTGAATTTAATTAAAAGAAAACTTTTAAATGAAGAGTGAGACTGCATGAAATTTCGCATTGAGTACGATTTTATAAATGAAAAAGCACCTTAACATCACTTTACTATTAAAAATTCAGTTGGTTATTGCTAAACTATACAGTGATACTGTGGTAAATTTCCACGAGAGGGCGCTCTGCAAGTTTCCGATGATAGCCAACAGCCAGAGTTCAGAGTTCAGCAGAGAGGAGAGAGAAAACGTCAGCCGAGAAGGGTGTGACGTAACTCGAAAAGACAAGATCCTCTGAAAAAGGCCGCAACTGGAATTCTTGCTTAGAAGAATTCATTTGCAAATGCCCAATGTACCAGGCGTAGGTAGGAAATATCCTTTGAACATCAACTGTCCATATTCATGTAATATAAATTCCTTCTTCACCATTGAATTCTTCACTTGTAAAAATCATTCTTTGTTAATCAAGAAATAAAACGATTAATCCAAGTGGGCTGAGGCATTAAAATTCATCACAAAACCCCCACAATACTATGCCATAAAAATACTATTAGCATGTCCTTGAAATCACTGTGAAATTTTTATAAACCTTCCAAATAAGTTAGCAACTCAGCTGAATAATTATTTCATATCTGAAGTTATGAAATGCATGGGTTCGAGCTCGTCACTCATCACCAGGAATAGAGACAATGTACCGGGCGTCAAACTTTGAAGTATGAAATATAAAACCTTACTTCATTTATTACACTGTTTAAATTCTTACAAAGAGATTTGTTTCGAATTTAAATCAAAATTTAAAAGAGTTTTTTTCTTCTTTTCCTTAAAATGCCGTAATATTTTGACACCAAATAAGTAATTAATAGATTTCTTAGTATTTAATGAAAACAAAAGGGGCAGATCCAATTCTTTTTATTTTGTGTCTAATGAATTTATACACCCATCATTATTGTTTCATAAAGAAAAATGAATTTTTTTTGGCGTCAGAGAATTAAAGTCAAATATAACGAAGAAAGTAAATTAACTCTCTGCTTTTGACGCCAATTATTCCTGCTTTACATTTATGAGAAGTTTGATATGACAGAGTGAGAATATGAAAATTATTTACTCGCATACATCTTATATAGCAGCCTTTTAAGAAACTAAATCTGCCAAAAAAAAATTTTAATTTATTCTTCATAATTTGTTTTTATAAGACATAGATATCGATAGTTTTGTTTATTGTAATTGAATATGTGATAACTGAAATAAATGTAAATTTAAAAGCTTAAATCAATAAAAGAGGAATGATACATTTCTCGTTAGAAAAGTAGTATATAAAAATATGTTTGCTGTTTAGTTCTAGACTAGACCAATTATTAAAAATTGACTGAAATATTGTTTTCGTAAATGTGAAAAATACAGCGAATGAATAAACTTCCTGTAGTGATCATGTACCTTAAATTGTCAGACAAGTGGCTTATGGATCATCGACATCCGTCAAATATTTCATTTGCTATAAATTAGCAAAAAAAAATAAATATTAAAAAATAAGATAAAAACAGTGTTTGCAATATCTAAAGAAAATAGTGCTAAAATAATTCAGTAGTATGAAACGAATCGATTATGGCTATAAATATGATTATGTAATACGTCAATTTATCTTCCTCTGAATAATAAATAAGTTCGAAAATGCTAGAAAAGTTATACGAGTATTTTTGAGTAAACTTCCTGGTCTTATTTTCAAATATAGTTTTTAAAATATCAAAATATCATCATTCTAGGATGTTATTCGTCAAGTATGAGTATTTCCTGTTTAAATTTAAAGCAAATTATTTTTCTTTGAAAAGTTTTTTTTTTTTTTTTTTACTCTTGTATTTTAGAAATATTTTCAAATTTGAACAGAAAATGCTTTTTAATATTGATAATTTTATCCTTAATCAGAAATTCAGAATTTTAAGCCGAAATCATCAATTTGTTTGTTTTAAGATGCCTAAGTCACAGTGTCGATTACATTGACAATATCGATATCTCAGATTTGAACGGGATCTTAATGAAGAACTATGACCCAACATTTTTCATATGATTTTTTTATTAATGTTTGATTACCGCAAGCAGACAGCTGTTTGTGTTCTTGCTTTCAAATTATAATATAAATAATTCAAAAATAAAAAATTTACAACATTTTTTTTAGTTCTCTGTTGCCATTTTTTTTTGTTAAGTAATTTGAATAAGATCAAAATGAGTAAATGGAAACAGTTATAATACTGTGCTGGTGATACCTTAGTATTTTATTTAAGACGCTCGGGAAGAAAAATAAAAACACTTCCTTTTTGCTCTTTTATCTTATAACATTTGTTAAACTGCAAATGTATTTTTAAAAAGAGGAGAAAACAATGCTTTTATAAATACCACTTTTCATTCTCTACATCGGTTATATACAAGGTAACTTCATATGTTATAAAAGGTTTTTTTTTTTATTTGTGGAATCTAAAAGTTGCATGGAAATTTCAGTTTTTGTTTTTGGATTTTCTTATGAGAAAAATCCTGCGCTTTTATGTATTCTTTATTTTCCTTCGTTTTGGATTTATTGTTATCAAGTACCCTCATAATTTTTATCATTCGAAAGGTGAAACAGAAAACAGGTATTCAGTGCTATAAAAATCCTATATCTAAGATTATCGTAGTGTTTAACCCAACAATAATGTTTATTCTTTTATATAATGAAAATACATTTAAAGATTCTACCATGTAATCTTCATACATATTACTTTCCAAGCAGTCGACTCTTCCTGGCCGAATGGTCGTAACACTGGTCTCTTAATCAAGAGATCGTTCGAATCCCGCTAGAGACAATGCGATTCACAGTCTGTGTAAATATTTAATTCCTTGATTTTATGTTTTCCTTTATTTCATGTTCCAGAAGATTCTGGACATCTCTTTAGTTTACCAGACAAGTGTTCTGGACTTTTCTTACTGTCTCCAGAAAAGTATTCTGGAACTTTCCCTGCTAGTATAAAAGCAGAAGATCTGTCAGTTACTGTGTTCTCAGTTCAGAATTGAGTTAAGAAATTGGTTTAGCTCTACTTCTTGTGTGTGTCATTGTGTTCCGCACTAAAGAACCTAGCTGACAATATATATAATTGGTTGTTGATAGTAATTTGAAGCCATTTGGCCTGAAGTATCGAAGAAAATTTTGACGAGAAAGAATAAAATATGGAACTGATGGAGAAATCTGAAGATGGTAATTTGGACACTTTTTCCCAAGAGATGAAGTCTATGGAGAAAGTAATTTATCCTGAATCATCCATGGCTAACTTTCCAAAGATTATGTATAATTTGATCGATAATATTGATACAGATATAGTTAAATAAAAAGAAAATCCATCATTCTTTCATCTGCAGGAATTGAATGTGACAATTTTGAGAAGTATTATTTTTCCTAAATCAAAATATGTTCTGGGGGATAGGGATTAGTTTGCGATTTTTGAAAGTTAGATAAACATGTACTCTCAGATACTATCACTGAAGAAGATAATGGAGGAAAAAAAACGTTTTTTGTTGTTGTTGTTAATTCTTTTTTTTAGATGGTTTATATGTCTAAAAATTTGCTTGGATAATGTATTGAGTGCCATAATTTAAAGTATACTTTTTAGTACTAAAAAAATAAGTTAATAATTTTTAATAATTTTAATGTGTTACCTATGAATTTCTCATTTTATTAATTTTAATGTGAGCTCATAAATTTTTCCTCCTAATGAGTCTTATTTAATAATTTCTGTTTTCATCAATGTCCATTTCTCATTTTTTTAGACAAAATTGCTAATCAAATGTTTATGAACTGCCTCAAATTAAATGCATCAAATGTTATGATAGTTAATATACATACTCCTTGAGATAGAAGTTTTTTTTATTGAAAAGCGATAAGAAAAGCAATATTTAATGGTACATCGGTACATCCAGCTAGATACATTTTAAGACAATATATTCTATCGTCCCAACATTTTGGAATATATCCTCTTAAATTTGTTACCAGGATCAAAAGTCGAAGTAAATATTTCCAATTACTCCATAGTTTCTGATGTAAGAAAGCACAGCAGTAAATAGGAAAATATTTGTTAGTAAGACTGGTAAATTAATAAACTACTTTGGAAAAAATATCGCTGCTTAGTGCTATAAAACATCATGCACTCATAAAAAAATATGGTCTTTTCCACCATCTCATTCTGTCAATCTAATTTGGATAATGTGATAATATTTGCAAACATGGTCCTCAATTACCCAAATTAACCTCACTTTTCTTACTCAGAATTAAGTATTCAGAAAAAATTAAGTAATAATAAAAATACACAAAATTTGTTTTCAGATTTTTGAGTCACTTTACAAGTTTATGCAAATGTTTAGTAAAAGGATTATTTTCTATTTGAGTATCTATATTTTAAGTCCATTTGAACTTACATACATTTGAATAAATGTATATGTAAATTTATTTTTCTGCTTTTTTTCCAGTTTATGTCCTGCTTTATTTACCATTTCGAACCATTTGGGTTTATCTCAGAATGTGGCCGTATCCTTCCTGTCTTAAATTTTAAGCATAGTTAAAAATACTTATCAAAAAATATTTTATTTAATTTTGATTTTATGTTTTTGTCCATCATTTTAATCATGTGAATGATCAATCATTTGTATTATTCATTTTACTTTAATGAATAGTATACACATTAAATTTAATATGTTTAATATATACGTTTTAAATTACAGATCAAAGAACAAACAATTCTTATCGAGTTTACTTCTTCATTTTTATTTTTAGTCCGTTTTAAAAACCTGATAAGAAAAACTTTATTTGACTAACCTTCTATAGGTTAAAATAGGTTTAAATCTATTTCAAATATAGGCATAAACGTGGAAGAGAATTATTTAAATAATTATGAATAGCTTTTTAGTCTTATATGTGTGAAATTTTATAATCGATTTAAAACTAACTTCCCAATGACCTACAGTCAATGACATAATTTATACAGAACAACAGACGAGTTAATGTTGCATTGCCAGGTCTGAGCAGTGCTTAAAGTTTCAAAACTTTAGATAATAGGAAGTTAGTTTAAATCCAATTGTAAAATTTCTACTGAAAAAAAAATAAACAGTCTGACAAGAAAGAGATTTAATAAAAATGTGTTAAAATGATTGCGTCTGTAAGCATGATGAAACAAATTAATTCTAAGTTAAACATTCGTAAGTCATGTAAATGCCCAAAACGTTCACATTATCTTTGAAACTTCTGTTTCAATCAACGCGAGAGATATTACTGAGATGAGTTTAAAATAATTTTAATTAATTCCAAAGCATTGAAGCAAAAGAGTAAATCTAAAGTGTTTTAATACCTTTAAAATATATGGAGTAAACATTATTTTGATAATATTTTGAAAAAAAAATATTTTTCATCAATTTTTTATGCACTTTTGTGCAGTATTTTTTTTACATTCATTTTGTTACTTCTTACATTCAACTTGCTACTCCCAATCTTCCAAGAGTGTCTCACTCAAAAGATTAGTAGAAAAGCTAATCAATACAAATAAGAGAGGATTTATCTTTCCCCTCCCTTTGCATTCGTTTTCAGTGTATTTATATTCATGAAATGGGTCGCATTAGTCAAATAGCGAATTCTAGATTTCGGAAACGAAGGGATTCGAGCTTAGTTCATCCAAAAGCTTATCATAAAAGCAATAAAAGTCTGCTGTAAATTCATTGGATCCAAGTTCTGGAGAGAGTTCCTATTTCTCTTATCTGATTGTTAGGAAATTTCGGCATTAAGGTTATAAATTCCAAATTATTTTGTCTCCCGTACTTTATTGAAAAATGATGCAATGCATTTTGAACCTGCTATTATGCGTTATTAGTATGAGTAAATCACTTCAGGTGACATTGAACATTTAACTATTTAATCGGTATCGTATCTGACATTTATTTAACCTGGCAACTGTAGCTAATATACAAATTTTAGAATTAAGACATGATATAAATACGTGTCATTATGTTTGTAAGATGGTTCGGTCCTGTAATGACCGTTTATGTATTTATAAGTTTTCCTCGTCATATCTGTAAATAGTTTATCATGTGTTCAATTTTATATCCTCTTAATAAATTGTGTTTAAATTAAACCTTTCCTTTTGTCTGACCCAATCTTTGGAGACTTTTTATTTGTCATCATTTACACTGCAATACTCTAATATCAAACAGCTGAATTCCCAGCCATTTTTTAAGATATCATTGTATAACTGATTACCATTCAAATGTACAAGATTCATCCAAAAATCGCTTCTGCTGAACTTCAAGCCAAACTCTGACTAACATGAAATAAATCCTTTCATAACTATCAATAAAGCTGTTCCATCAAGTTGATAAATATTCTTATCTTTACACCACACCACGCCTCCGTTTCTATGTAGGTTTCCTTTTTTTATACTCCTTTATGCCATATTCAGAAGAGTAGTATATGTAGTTATAAATCCTTAACACCAAATAGGGTGTGACATTGCTCGCCTTTGGTAATGGTTCACCGGACATCTTTTCTTCTGCAGCTGGTCTACAGAAGGCTTCCGCGGAATTGGCCATCGCCAGTCTTGTCGGTAAGTCCTAAAACTTTTTTCCCGTTAAATTTGAATTTTAAAACTGCGTAATGCAGAGCGTATACTCGTTATTTAATGATGCCTTATTTTTGAAATTTATTAAACAATTATACAATATATGTTTTGACACCAATAAAATTTTATGAAAATCCAACCGCTGCTTATAAAATGCATATGTTTTTTCATCTGTATTTAATTCTTTTTCTCTGTAAAACGAATGGAAGATATATTTCCAGTTTTTAGTGTTGGCATGTAGTTATTTGATAATAGATTCGAAGTTTTGAGTGATTTATGCTCATCATACCTATTTAGAATGGAATTTTTGAACCTTTGTAAATATATATTTTATTTTTTCGTGCATTCGATTTTGCATTTTCCATTTATCACAGCCTTTAACAATACCTTGCACTCTCTGGGTGGCTTACATCGGTACACCAAATAAATATTTTCCACATTTACATAAACAGTGTATAACTCCGTTTAAAAAGAAAAGGGCGCATCTTTTTCAAAATTAATATAATTAATTGAATGAAGATCGAAATACTTCTAAAAGACAACGATTAAAGTAGTATATTCCAGTATGAGATTTACCATGCGTGTAAACTGCATATCTAGCCTTAATAATTCTATGTATTTTTTTAATATGTGTATGTACTTTTCTTTATATTTTAATAATTCTATGTATAATGTTTTATGTACCTTGAATCATTTCTATGTATTATGTATGAAAATATTCTTAATTAATGAAATTAAAAGTCGTAAAAGAAATGTTCTGTGTTTGATATAGAATAACGGGTGTGGTTATGGATTTTAGTTTAAAATATTCAGAAATATGACAATAGCGTAAAGATTGCACATTTGAATATCAAAGATAGTGGATAAAAAAAAGAGAATTTTAAGAATAGAAACTAAAACTATTAACTTGAAAGTAGCCTTTATAGTTATAAAACTTTTATTCAAATTATTTGGAAAATTTTGCTTGTATACCTAGAAGAATAATTAATACTGGCCAGATCGATGATGCAAGTAATGCGCAATGCAGAGAATGCATTGAGTTTATGTAAACGAATTGTTCTCCCTATATGTTTTGTGTGAAAATGAGCTTGAATGATTAATACAGGCGTATCCAAAAGCTACCTGGCAATCCCCATTACTGCGATCTTACTAACGAATGTCTCATAACTCGACAACAAAACTGAAAGTCATTTCCTGTGGTTGATTTTCATTCTGAGTCTTCAATGATATTCCTAAACAGTTTCAGAACTTTAACTGTTGCTTTGTTATTTCTTTCATTACCCCGCCATGCTGTCTACAAATCGATGAATATTTTTGCATCTGTTTTTTGAACTGACGATATATTTTTTAATCATGAATGTTTCTAATCTATATCATTTTTTAACCATCTTCCTTTGTTGAATATCATTTGTCTTCGATCTTGGGTTATGACAACGTAGTGTTAGCTTCGGGATTGGAAGTAAGGTTGAGAGTTTGAGATCAAATTCTAATTAAAAAATCACTAGAGATGAAAATTTGGTGCAACTTAAATTGTAGAAGATAAGTAGCATGCATGTAATAGCTCAAAATATCGTCATCACATGTGGCAACGATTTAAAATTATGAGATATAATTAAAGTCGTCGTACAGATTTGAAACTACGCGCTAAATTATGTATTCAATGCAGAAACGCAACTCTAATATATGCAAACTTAATCTAAGACATTCGAAGCAGAAAATGTATTGTCATTCCTTTTTTATTACAATATTTTCAGCCAGAAGTGAATCAATTATTCATTGAAAATTTTACAAATTTTTTGCTTCCTAGAGCAAGTTATGTTCAAGTCAGAATCAGTCGATTATTTTGCTTCCAATTTTCATAATTTGATCAGTTATTTCTATTAAACAAACTATTAGCATTTTTATTAGACGTTTTTACTGCCTCATGTACAAAGCATTTAAAAAGCAAGTACTATATTCGACTTTAAATACTTGATGTATTTTCGCCCTTTACACTTCGAGTCCGAAAATTCATTTTTGAATTTGTTTTTTTTTCTTTGTCTGTTGAACTATGTATAGACAAAAGTCGACAGAAAAAGACGCAATAGACTAGAAAGTTTAAATTTAATATATTGGTTTATTGACATTGTAGCAGATTTGTATAGAATTCTTAATAATATCCATTAACAGGATGTGTGCTCGACTGCCCCGCATCCCAGTGAAAGTACTAAATAAACAAAGAATTATGAGATAAAATTTGTCAGATTTTCTAACCTAATCATAGTTTGACTTCAAGAAAATAGCCGGAAGTCAAATTAATTAGTCAATATTCTTCACATTGCTTCGAATCTAAATGCAAAACTAGACAGTGTAAGATTATGAAAAAAATGAGTGGAAGTTTTTTCTTCCATGTTTCTTTTTTTATTTAACAACGTATATCAAAAATCGATTATTATCTTATGAGGGTGGTGTCTTTCCTAGGGTTTTTTTTCATATATAGGAATAGAACGAAATTATTAAACTATTCATACTAATACTTTCATCTTTCTCCTGGTTATAAAAAAATAACCATAAATACATAATGGACAGATTAAATTTTCTCTTGTCCGGAAAAATTTGTTCATATTTTGTAATTCAAAATAGCTGTAGTAAGCCTGATATCAGCATTCGGAACGATAATGAGCAACTTAATTCATAAAAAGAAACCTACGCTCTTTTACTAGCGAAAAAGAATTCCAAAGAAGAAACGAATTCCATTAAGACCTTCTCGAGCCCACATATTACCAAATATCCCATTCCAATGTCTTCAACTTTATAATAATAGCATTTATCAACCCAGAGTTATTGAAATTTTGGAAATGTCAGTTTAAACTGCAAATTGGATAATAAATACTGATTTTATTCTAAAAATGACTTTAAAATATAATAGTCATCGTTATGTTTCCAAGACGTGATAGAACGTATTTGTTTCGTAATTCTTCGTGAAGCATATTTAGTGAAACGGGAAAACGAAAGCGTTAATGTCGCAATAAGTAACGTTTGGATTTATTTATGATTGTCGCAAAGGATTTATTTATTTCAGTCACAAAGAATAAAAAGATCTTTGATACATATGTTTTAAAGAAAAAAATAAGTATTTTTGCTATATTCTTATATATTGATACGCTAAAAAAAGAAAGAAATAATAAGACTAAAAGGCGGATTTTTTTATTATAAATATTTATTATTTTAGAGCCGGCGTCCTAGCATAAGGGTAGTGCGTCTTTCCCGTGATCTGGGCAATAAGTAACGTTGCCCAGATCACTGGGCTCGAGTCCCGGTTCGGGCATGGTTGTTCTTCATTTGTTCTATCTGTGAGATGTGTGAATGCGCCCCCGTGTGAAAGGGGCTGTGCAAGCGAATGTGATGCTTGAGTAGCTAAGATGTATTCTTGGCCCTAGTTGGCGCTATTAAAAAACAAGAGACGCACCCTCGGCTTAAAATCGCTGATTTCGTCAACGAGCTTGTCCATGGCAAGTGCCATCAGAAACGACAACAATTATTTCAGCAGATTATTATTTAGTTATTCATATTTATTATGTTAGTACACTAAATAATTATAACATATAATATTTATTATTCTATATTTCATAATTTATATTAGTATATATTATATTTAGTATATTATTATTAGTAGTAGTGCTTATTATTTCATTATAAGTGCACCAAACAATTGAAACATTTTTTATTGAAAAGACTATCGAACAAAATCATAAAAGCGAAAAGCACTGTTAAAAATTTTCTAAGCAAATTAGAGTTTTAATCGAATTTATGTTTTTAATTATTCAAAAAGTTTGAGAACTTTTTTTCTTGTGTTATTCATTGCCGTTTAATTTCATTATAATGCAATTTACAGCATCTCATGATTTTTCAATTTCATATTGACTTTCACACTTCTGATAAAGACTGTTTTCGATGTTATTTGTGCTTACCCTGTATTAATTAATAAAAAATCTGAAAAGTAATGGTAGTTAAAATCTGAAAAATAAAAATAAAAAGATGCTTTAAAAAATTTTTCCATTATTATTTTCTGCTTTTCATACATTTTGTAATATATTATGCAAAATTGGTTTTTTTTTCAATATTAGATAGCTACAGTTTTGCAATCAAATTTTGATTTAAATTGTTGAATCAGTTTAACGTCATTGAACTGGACGATGCTGCTAAAATGCTGTAGATATCACAAATTTTATCTTACGCATGGAATTGCATTTCATCAAGATTTTAAATATATGCGAATATATTTGTAACTTTGAAATGATATTTCTTATATCTAATACTACAAAACAAAAATGCTTGCATTTATTTCATAAACCTAGGTGCAGGTATGTTTGTAACTTCCGTTGTGGCCGGTTCCGTGTTCTTCACTCAGAATTTCACCCTCATGATTCGTCCTTTTTTACGAGACATCGGGTTTTACATCATAGCCATCAGCTGGACATTTGCTCTCTTCTCCACTGGGACATCATATCTTTATCATGGCATTGGTGAGCTAATTCAGTTAATTCACTTAGATGTATCTTTTTAATCCTAGAGTGAAAACAAGGAACCATGATGATTGTACTATATTTGATACTATATATATATATATAATATATATACTTCAAGTACAAGATTACTTCGATTTTCTTCTTTAAAAATTTTACACTTCTCGTTCAATAATATAAAAAGTTTCTTATTGTAAAATTAAAATATTCCTGTAACTTTCATTTATATAAAACTATCGGCATTTTCATAAAATATGAAAAAAGCCTCAGTTTGTTTTCTGAATCAAAATTGAATACATGTGAATCATTATAAATAAAATATTCATGAACTTATATATTAAGGTACATAAATTTCCATTTCACTATTATACAGCATAATAATTATGGTGGTTGGTTTTCGTCACCCTGGTGGGCTTGGTAATGATGTTGGGTTGAACTACATCCTCTCATGATGGGAAGCGCTTCTTACAGGAATGGATGTACCATGCTCGGTACCCTTAGGATTCAACAATAATTCCACATCATTACTATTGAGGTGACCAGATTTCGTATACTTAAGGATGGAGCAAGTTTATTATTTTTGGAATTATACTGCTTAATAGTATCACCGGCAGAAAAGGGATTGACCCATTCTTAAACATAGGAATTAGAAGCCCTTAGTATGATGGTTAATTCTCTTTCTTGGTCAGCATAGCAAAATGAAGGGTGAAATCGCATCCAATCCAATGACGCGGCGAACTTCAAACGTGAGAGATTGTACCGTAACCGATTATGACTATTAGGACCCAAATACAGTTCGCCTCTCAGTAATGCCATTCCATCTATCATTCATGTCTCCGGATGCTTCTGCTGTGCAGCAGTGCTCGCTTTTGTGCTTATGCCGTATAATATTATTGATGAACGGACACGGTTACAGAAGCAACTCAAAATGTCTTGTTCACTAAGATTTTTTTTTTCATTCTTGGAGTGGCAAACTTAAGTTCCAATTCCATTAAAAATTCACTGTATGCTTGGATTTAATGTCCATGAATTCATACAGATTAAAGAAACATAAGTTTATGTGATGAGGAAGTTTGAGGAGATAATGGTGACTGAAGTTTCATCTTTACCATCTGATATCGGTTCAAAATAAATCGCCCTACCCCAAAATTTCCCTTGAGTAACTTCATAACTGTACATTCAGTCAACTTAACTTATTTCAACTATATAAACAAAAAAAATTCCATTGAGTAAAAAATGGAAAACAAATAAAAAAATATTGTTGATTATTGCCAGTACTAAATTTGTTGATAAAAGAATCGTTTAAAAAGTCTCAAATTGCTATTTTGGTTCCGCAAACCGTGCTGTAAGAATTTCAGTTCCACTTTAAAAATTAAAAATCTCATTGCGGATAGTTTGAAGAGTCATATTATATAACTTTGATGTCCGACTTTTATTCCCGATTCGGATTTTTAGACAAAGACCAATCATTTTTGTTAATCATAACTTAAATAATCGTAATAAAATTTCTGAAAATCATCTTAGGATTCGTTGCCCTCTATTTTATGTACATCATCGTCGTCCTGGGAAGTCGTTTCATTTACTTAAACAGACAGAAACAAAAAGAAAAAGAAAAGGACCAGGAAAGGGATAATGAAAATAAGGAACCAGAAGATAAAAAGAAAGAGAATAAAGGAGAAAATCCTGAAAGTAAGAAAAAAATTTGACAACTACAGGTAACCAAACGGTTACCGAGATTTTAAAATTAAACATTCGTATTTTCTACATTAACTGATAAAGACCTACTGGTAAAATAAGAATGTTATGAATTTTAATAGGTTAGGCATAATAATATTCATTGTGAGAGTAAGAACTACATAATCATTTATTATTCATTAACTGAAAGAGAATCTGTAGAATTCTAATTTTATTTAAAATTATCAACCCCAAAAAATAGTGATTCTTCATTATTTCCGAATTCTAATATGGTATTGATAAATGTTTAATTTAGAAGACATGATTTCACTAAAGAATTTTAAGTAAGATTTTTCAAATGAAAATTTTTTTAAATAAGAATGGAAAATTTATTTCACATGAGTTCTGTTATCTTCCAATAACTATATGCATATGTGTTATTGAATATATATATGTATATACTGCTTCTTGCAGTAACATTTGTCACTCGTAGTTTCACTTCAAGCAAATTAAATGATATGTAATAATTCCTGTATTCAAACATTTAACAAAATAATTGATAAATGTCCAAGCTATATATCATTTATAGTTATTTATGAAATTAGATAGTTATAATAATATGCAAGTTATTTTTTAACATAAATTTAATAAACAAGATTTTAAAACTTGCCATTCATAAATCTCAAATTTAAAAAAATATATATTATTTACAAAAAATTTATATTTATCTAAATTATGAATTATATTACTAAATTATCTTAATAATCATTAATCCAAATTACATATCGTGTCATCTATTATTCAAAACGTCTATTATTAAAAAAGAATTAATTCTTAATAAAAATTTAAAACTTAAACATTTTAATAAAAATTTCGTAGAATTTATGAATTTTACTCTAGTACCTTCTCAGAACCGGATATTTTCAATGCTCTTAGAGCTAAGAAAACTTTTTCAAGAACTTTCATGTAATTTGTAAATTATACATTAAATTAATTGAAGCAGTTGATTATAAATAACAAACTTTATTCTTAAATTAATACTTATCAT
The DNA here is from genome assembly GCA_026543865.1 of Argiope aurantia. NCBI lineage: Eukaryota > Metazoa > Arthropoda > Arachnida > Araneae > Araneidae > Argiope > Argiope aurantia. The sequence goes on from JAPMOR010022613.1 coordinate 64,577, forward strand.
CGATTGTTATATAGATTGCAAATTTAGATTTTATATTCATATCGGTGAGAATGCTTCATGTTTAAAAGTTATTTGTTTGTTTTTCGTAAATTTCAGAACCTTCTGCAAATTCTGATGGCATAGTGGATAAAATAATGTATGACAATGACCCAGAAGCTACTGCAGTTGTTCTTAAAGGTAAAAAGATTCTTATTATTGCTACTTCTAACTAAATCTATTTTTGTTAATTACACTAGGAACAAAAACAAAAATGAACAGTTCTCATTCAAAACAACAAATGAGATTGAAAGATTATATGGTTTTGGTTTAAATTAAAACTCACTCTTTTTACTAATAAATTTAGTTTCGTAATAAAAAATTAAACTTTGTTTCTTTTCGATTACTTTCTGTTCAATCATCAGTCATACGAGAATTAAATTTCTTATTTTTTAATCAACAAGTAACTAACCATACAAGCACTTTTTATATATTCTTGATTGTGATCATTCAACTTAATTATTTTTACACCAATAATTATTTATTTAATTCTTGTAAGTCTTTTTACAAATGGAAAACTTGCAATTTCTTTAAGACAGATTTCTAGCCAAAGAAAACATACTTCAAAATACACCGTATAGAGTGATATTGAAAGCCATTGTTTAAGGTTCTTCAACCAAAAAGATTAACAACTTTCAATAAAATAACGCTGAATATTGCAAACGATTCCTTCCTATGCCTTTCAACATTTTGCTTCGGAAAGACTGTTTTGTAAAGATTTAGATTCGTAATAAATGATATTTAATTGCGTAAAATGTTTTCTAATAAGAATGATTTATGAAATGGAATGTTTTACTACTTTATTATCCTCCATTAGAGTAATAATACATAATACTTATCATTTACCAATGATATAAATTGCATGCATAAGTTAACTCAAGGAACCCATCACATTTTTCTTCAGACTTCGGTATTTAACTGTACATTCCAATAATAATATAAAGATAATAATATTTAATAGAATAATATTTATAAGAATTATTTTAGTAACTTAAATTCATAATTTTTATATCACAGTAAAATTTATTATATTCAATGAAAAGGTATCTTTGTTATTTATGCAAATAAACAAAGTATCTCAAAAATTTTGTTTTTTTAGAAGCCTTGTTTACGCTTCAAGAATGTCTTTTTAATTAAATGCGAACTTTCTTAGATAAATGAATTATTTTCTCAAGCATAAAAAAAATTGTTTAAAAGACAGCAACGTTTGACAAACTGCTTTTCAAAATTTGAAAAATGTGCATTTATAAATATTTATTGAACAATGACTTATCTATGAAATCAAAATGGATCTAAGGTCATTCGAAATATATCTGATAAATTTAAAAGATAAGTCAAAGTAAAAGTAAAGCCAAAGTAAATTAGTTTTGCATAGGAAAAAAATAAGTGAAAATTATTACCCTGTTTATTAGGCTTAAAATGAGAGAACAAAAACTATGATTTTTCCAGTCAAAATTCTAACGAAAATTAAATAGGTTAGTTTATTTATTTTAATTTTTAATTTTATTTCAAAGATATATATATATATTAATTCAAGTTTTCAAATGTCACTTGCGAACCGAAGTATATCGATCCAATCTATTTATACTTGCATATTTGTATTTTATGACAAATACCATAGTTTATTAATTACATTGAATGCATGAAAGTTATATTACATATTGTTATTGTTGTTTCTTATTAGCTTTTTATTTCGGTGGTTTCGAATGGGTGGATGGTGGACGGAGACTTTCCAAAGCGCACATTCGACTAGACGAGAGACGGAGATCTAGACAAAACAGCATTTTTTCTGTTGATGGCAATCTTGCAAGCAATGTCAATGAGAAAAATGGTATCTATCTATATTTTTTTCTGCTGTTAGGTTCAATTGACAGACTAATCATTATTTGTTATCGACACCAACAGTATATCATTACCAAATAAGACGTATGCCATTACATCAAATAAGAAAATCTACAAATTTAATGTTTAAATCTTGATAATGTGCATTACGTTTTGGGGACTATTTTGCGATATATCTTTAAGAAGAAAAAGATAAAATAAATGCAGAATTTTGTAAAAATAAAAAAAATTATAGAATATGTTTTTCTATTTTTAATAATCTAGATTTGTTTCATTTTATTTATTTATATCATTTCATAAAAATTTAGCTTATTACGTTAAGGGACTTTTTTGATTTATATATATATTAATGAACAACTGTCCAAAACGTTTAGGCGACAGAAACGATAATTTTCGTAAAGTATGCAGACGTGAAAATGTTAATATAAAAAAATTATTTTGGCATGAACATATTTAGAGTCATGCAGGGACAAATCAATAATATCTTGTAGATCTATTGTTACTTTCAATAATTTCTACTTTGAAAGTTTTCATGGACAGTATTAATTCGTGACAACTTCTTTATTAGTTTTTAACCACTAGAGGCTGTGGAGATCTTCTCTGCAAATGATAAAAAAAATCGCATCCATTTTGATAAACTCGTGTTGCTGGATCATTTTGAAGTTTTTGAAAAGATTCAGACAAAAATTTCATTTTGACCGCCACAAAGTGTTAAAACTCTGGATCCAAAGTGGCATGAAATTTTTTCTACAACTTTTATATATTTACACATATGCTGATATATCTACCTTTCATCTGCCAAAATATTTGTAACTAGTAAAAAATGGACAGCAGTAGTCTTTGTATGCCATTGAATTATTTTCTCCAAGAACAAATGCACGAGATATCACGCCATAAAACAAATAGTGCATCTCTGCCATAACGTACTTACCTAATTGATGTTTTGTGGGTTTTGCTTTAAAGTATGTAATAAATGCGTGATTTCAATTGAAGTTATGGTCTCAAAATGCTGAAAATTAAAAATAACTTTCAGAATGACTAGACATTTGTCATGAATACTTTTAAAGCAATAGAATTTTTTTAGAGAAGAAAGAAAACCTACTTCAACAATTTGTTTTTTAACTTTCTGCTTTTACTTGGACAGTATATTGATCATTTTTTGGAAAAATTCTAAATGTTTGCTTCAGCACTCTTTCTGTTTCACTGTTCACATGATTCTTACAATATGACTGAAGCTAAAGTTTCTTACTCTCAAAATGTCATTTTTACCTGGTAAACGTTTGCTTCTCTTTGATTGATAACATATCAACGATAAATCATTACGATAATTTCCTCTTAAAGTAATTTTTTTTCCTTTAGAAGCTGCCTTTATAGCAATCTGATTCATAGGTAAATTTTTTTAGGTAATATCCCTCCCCAACAAAAAAAAATCTACAGCTCTCTATGCATTCAGTTCAGGTATCAAATTATTCCGACCAATGTTTCTTATTTTACAACCTTATAAATTCTTAGATATATTTATTTTCACTTAGCAGCTCCATACATCAGGACTAGGAATTGCAATACCGGTATTTTCAGCCATTTGTACTATTTTGTAATATCGGTATTCACAAGTTTAAATACAGTTATTTCGGTATTTACTAGAAATTTAAAAATAAAATTTCTCCGCTATATGTTCAGGAATCGCCAACATAGCAAAATATTATACGTTTTTGTTTTTATGCCACCCTAACGGTTGAAATTAATTAATGACTTAATTGCTCAAATCTAAACTAGCGAAACATGTATTAACCCTGAAAGAAGATATTGTATCCATAACGACTGATGGAGCAACAGTTATGAAAAATGTTGGAAAGTGGATTGGTGCAAATCGGCAATTGTGCCATGTTCATGGAATTCAATTAGGAGTAATAGAGTATTATACCAAAAAATAAAGAACAGAAGAATCCAAATACTGTGGATATAAAAACTTTGGATTCCAACTTTGAAGAGAATAAGAGTGAGAGTGATATTGGCAATGAAGATAATAACAAAGAAGAAAATATTGCTAATGAGGGTGAAATATTAACCCAAGAATTCAAGAATTGCTTCCTATAATTTAAAAAGTTCGAAAAATTGTTAAGATATTTAAACGTTCACGTATAAAAAATGACATATTACTAAAATATATACTAACTAAAAATAAAACGGAATATATATTAATATTAGATTCTAAAACACGTTAGAACAGTTTACTCCTAATGATGGAACGATTTTTGAAACAGAAATCTAATCCAAAAAGCAATAATCAACTTAAACCTGTAAATTAATTTTTCAGATAGTGAATTCGACTTAATATCCAGCTGATTCAGATCAGCTCTACTTCCAATAAAATAACTACTGAGGCATTATGTCGGAGAGATTCTAATTTATTAACAGCTAATGCAACAATAAATTTCATGTTGCTGTCACTGAAAGAACAGCACACATCACTATCTGAAGAATTATATAATATATTGAAAAATCGCTCAGAAGAAAAGCATACCGAAATAAAAAATATCTTATAGTATTTACATAATTATAATGATTTTAAAAATGAAAATGAAAAAAAGGAAATAACCAATTCAAATCTGATTATGTTAATAGTAAATTTTCTTAATTTTTTACCCACAAACCTATTTACATTCAGAAGAATTCGGTTCAGTAATCGAAGATTATGATGACACTAATGTCGATAGTGAAAAGGAATTGTTTCTTGAACCAAAATTAGAATTAGCGATAAATAAAAGAATTTAACAAACCAAAATACAATACAGAAATCGGCTATATCCGAAACCATCCGGCGAGAAATCGATTTATTTGAAGATGTGGGATTTAGAGGTAAATACTTGGAAAAAGTATATCGCGCATTGCTGACACTACCACCAACTAGCGTAGATGCCGAAAGAGCGTTTTCGACAGCTGGTAATTTTTGCACAAAATTACTTTTCAGGCTTAGTGACAGTACAATTGATGCATTATGTTTTTTAAGATCACATTTCAAAAATTTGTAATAGTACCTCAGACTGAATAGTGATATTTATACTTTTTTGTGATTTAAATAAATAAGACGTTCCTTTACTTTTTGTGACTCTTTATATATTATTATAATTTATAAGTTAAAAATTATTTTTTGTGATATTTACGCTTTAATAAAACTGGCATTAAAACAAAAAAACACCTGTGTTTTCTTTCTTTTTTAAAAAAAATTTCTAATACCGGTATTGAATAACTGTTTTGCAACTACAAACAATTAAAGAATCATTTCGAGAAATTTCTCACTCTTGTATTCTAAAAATGATGCCAATTTTAAAATTAAATGACATATAATCACAATTAGATAAAATGCAATCACAATTGGATGAACTATAATCACAATTCAACAAATAAGTCTCAGACTGATCGCTGGAGATTAACTTCTCAAATTCTTCACTCTCAACTTATGTTTAAGAATTTTTTCACTTCCGGGCTTTTTCTGAGATTAAGAGAACAATTCTATAAGAAAATCTTTTTCGTGTTATTCAAGAATTCAAAAATAAATAAAAACAAAAACAAAATATTGAATAACCGTGGCTAAAAGAAAAAGGAATTTTTTTAGAAAGAAAGTCTTATTAACAAAAGTCATTTTAGCCATTTAGCCATTATTTTTCTCTCAAATAATAGGATATAAAGGAAGAAATCCTGTGATAACTTGCGAGATCCTCTCTACATGGCTGACAGTTCATGCAGCCGGATAATATTTTCTAAATAATAGTAATATATCCAACGCAATAAAATAGAAGCACTGCAGCATGCGATAAATAGTTCATAAATGATTTTAAATGTAATTAGGAAGTTGAATATTAATTTAAAACAAGCATATGGTATTTAAAATTGCTGATATTTAAATACAAATTCCAATAGGTGTTCATCGATTTTCTAGTTATGAAAAGCACTGATTTAAAAGATGGATATTAAACAACAAGGTCTTGATTTTACAACTACAAATTCAATATTTGAAACCAAAAACCTATGTTTGTGTAAATTTGGTGCATATTAAATTGATGTCGAATGTCAAATATCTTAAAGCTGGTTTGCCACGGAAGTCTGAAGATAAGAATGCTTCCTCAAGTGGCGTCTTCGTCCTCTAACCATGGCTCAAAATTAAGAAATATATCCCTGAATATTCTCTTCATTGATTATAAAGATGGATTTTAACGTATTTAAATTTAACTTAGAAGAAAAATATTATTAAATATTTGTTTAATTTTACGTGTGAATCTACGAATATCAGTTCAAACAATATGATATTAGCGTTTATTCTAAGCGCCCATTTATATGAATACTGAAAAAGAGATATAAGAAAAAATTATGCCATTGAAAATAATTATAAGAAACTGGCCATTTCGAACACATTTATTGGTTTTTTTTATATATATATTTTCGTCTGCGTAATATTTAAAACTTTAAATAAAGTTCTGATGTATCATCTTTATTGTCTAATTCATTATTCTAAGACACGCTTCTTTAACTGTAGCTGCGCGATGAGAGTGCATTTTCTACTTTTTATGCGAATATGAAAAAGGGGGAAAAAAGGTGCTAAGCGAATTTTCAAATTGCTGAACAAGTGAGCTGACTACAAATATTTCAAAGAGGTGCTGATACTGTATTCATAAAAATGTGTGGAAGAATTTTGTTGATGTGTGCGTGCATGCAATATTCGATGCAATATACTCGTTTTATGATACACTTCTTTGTTTATTTATCGCTTTTTGAATAATAAGCAGGTGTCGGGAAAATTTATGCTCCCTCTGCGCATTTCTTCGCCCATTGTATTAAATTAAGTGCAAGTTTCTTGTTTTGCAAAAATTGGTTATCGTCTGCCTAAGTCAGCCTCTTGTTTATGGTATCTAAAAAGTGCAGCTGTTTTTACTGTCTAATAAATAAACAATGACTTCACTGTTTGCGTAGTTTAATTTTATATAAATAATCGCTATTAAGTCATAAAATATAATCGTTTTGCAAACAGTCAACTAACATTTAAACTGCGGTATTTTTAAATTCTTTTTTTTCTAATGTTTTATATAATACTCACTTAAATCGGCAATGGTGGATTTATGAATTTTGGGGTCCTAGGCAATATGTATTAGGTGACTCTCTTTTAATTAATTGGTTAATTTAGTTTTGCATTCCAACGTATTCTAATGATAAATTTTAGTTAATTTTTAATATAGTAAATTGGTGGAAATATTTTTTATTTAATATGATTCATTATTGCTAGGCTTTTCTTTGCGTTTGTAAGCAATATTATTTATGCAAATTACTGGTGTATATAAACTCTACAATAATAAAGCGAAGGCGGTGGAAAAGATAGAAACTTGACTAATTGTACTTGAAAAAAGTTTTATATTGTCTTCGTATTTTATAATTCATAGAATTCTTGTTTCTATATTTAATTTGAAAGTAGTTAATAACATCTTTTCAATCGACCTGTCTCCTGAGACCTGACTGGAAATTCACCAGTGGATGATAGGACCCAATAAGCCTTATTTTAGATTTTATTTAGGCTTATTTTTGTGGTAACGAAGTGACTGGCTGTAATTAAAAAAGTGAAAGATAAAAAAGGCTTTTTATACATGTAATAAATATATCTTTTAAAAAAACTTACTTCAGATAATCACTCGGTACTCATAATTTTAGCTAAATTTTGTCATTTATAAATTTTTTCCTTGTTAATCACAATCGCAAGAGAATCGCCCTTTGAGAATTATAAAAAAAAAGTGAAAATAAAGTTGTGCATTTTTTCCGCCAAAAATATATACTATATTTCAGCTTAGCATATAAGTTATAGAAAACGTATCGACAATTCATTTGTTTAAACTTTAACAATATAATAATAAATCATCCATACATTAATAATGAATATAAAAATTGAATACATGTCTCGTCTTCTGGCAGTCCTTAGCAAAATTGCAGAAGTAGTGTTAAGTTACAAATTAAATGTCCCGAATTTAGAAGTCCACCAGTTCAATAAAAAAAATTGTAAAATGACAGTCAATTTTTTTCCTTTATTAATTTTTTTTTAATTTCAATAGATATTTTCAAATAAAAGCTGCGCAATAACGATATTTATTGAATTTTAAATTGATCTGAAAGTAGCTATTGAAAAATAATAAATCACAAAATTATTATGAGAAATAGATTAAAATTTGGTTAATTTTTGATTAAAAATCTAATTATAAAAAAAATTTCAATGAGCACCTACACCGATAAGCAATTTCTTTCCAAATTTCACATTTGGCACTCTAAGCCCAAATGTTTAAACCAATTTTTGCTTCAAACATGTCATACCACGCACTTTACAAACAGTAAAATTGATTACAAACATTATTATATTTAAAAACTTTAAACACCACTTGCTGTAAATACTAGAAATTTACAGTAATTTTAACTTAAAATTTGATTGTGAAAACGTTTTGATTATTCATTGCATGCCCTAGGTAGTTGCCAGTCTATTCAAACTAAAGGTATGTCATCTACAGAAAAATTGACTCCTGCTCTTCTCGATGACAAGGGAGAATTCTATGAATTTTTGGTGAAAGTATGCCCTGTAAACACTGAGAAATGGCAAACTTTAAAATGGTATAAAAAACTAATTGTTATCTGTAAAGTAAGTATTTTTCTCTACATTGTTTATTGCGATATTGTTTTTAATACCATAGTTAAAATATTAAAGATAAATCAATCATCAGGATAATTTAGATCTTCCCATATTCAATTGCAAAAAGGTTTCCGTTATCAACTTTTATTTAAAGTGTAGTTCCCTTGATTTTATGATTTATTTACAAATTCTAATACTCTTATAATGATACTAACACAATTTTTACATATTTCCACTGACTTTCTAGTATATTTATATAAATGCACAATAATATGGCGCACTTTAAATTTCATTTCGAATTCGAAAAAAAAAATGGAAATCGAATAAACATCGTGGGTTTCTTTTCTTTGATTGATTGTGCCCAAAATATAATAAAGTTCTTGTAGTGAGAGCTTATAAGCCAGTTAACAGCGACGAAACATGAGCAATTGCTTTTGTATTGTGGTCATGTTACTCGGCAGTGAGCCACAAGGTCCCAGGTTCTATCCTCGCTCATAACAATCCGCCATATTCTACTGCAAAAAATTTTTTGGGGGTGATGGTTTTTTTTTTTTTTTTTTTTTTTTTTTACTTTCTCATATACTTAATATAGAGAAAGTACAGTAATCGTTAAAACATCAAACACGATATTTTCACGAATCTCCACTTTTTAGACCTCCCTCGGTTCAAAAACACATTTTTGGAAAATGTCTGTCTGTCTGTCTGTGACAAAGATAACTCAAAACGCTTTGAGCTAGACGGCTAAAATTTGGTATACGGTCTTTCATCAAATTTGCAGATTTTTATGAAATTTTGAATAAAATTTGTTTAGAGGATGACCGTCCATTCAAATATAACTATAGTGTAGACATCTTTCAAATTTTGAGCCAAACCAAATGAGGCGTTTACTGTCTACCGATCTCTAACTTTCAGAAACATGTAAACGTGACAACTCAAAAACGCAATGACTTAAATATAACTAACTTAATATGAGATTTTGTGACTACAATTGCAGTTTTGTGTCAAATCTTTGTTTCAATCGGTTAAGAAAAATATATCTAAAGCACAAATTCGATTTTCGGATACTATTAACCACATGCCGGGGATTAAGCGCCCAAAAAACTCGCCTCCACAATATAGATTCAATAAAAATGCTAAAGTCACACCAAAAGTTCATATTTCATAACTAATGTATGGCAGTGTCATGAAAGATATTCTCTTACATGACAAGTTTATTAGACAGTATGCGAGAAAGCTTTGGAAGACTACTCCCGCTGGTTATGTAAGTATCCGTGTTCATTTGCAGAGAAGACAGACTTCCAACAGAAAATTTTAATTTTAAATTTGATGAAGATCTATAATTTTATCTCGAAAACCATGGTGCACTTTATTTTCCTTCAATCATTTTCATAATCCATGGCATAATTCCACGAATACATTTTTCGGATTCAAGGAAACTTAAAACCAGAATTTTATAAAAAATACTAATATCAAATTTTTCGACGATTATTTATAATATATTTTGTGTACCAAGAAGAAAAAAAAACATTATTATTCATTCACCATATACAAAAGGTTTTACCTCTTATTCCCTAACAGATACCTAAAAATGATAAAGCGCAACATGTCATTAATGGTCAAGTCCTGCTAGACAACAAAATAAATTGTGCGGTCTTCCAGTCCTCCATTCTTTTGCATCATAGAATTATTGTAAACACTTAGTCATTCTTCTGTCTTTCATAACCTTTTTGATAGACTCTTGGCGTCGGATCGAAAGGTAGCGTGTAAAATATTCAATCTCTCTACGGATAAAGTATGTTTGCGGGCTTGTTGAATACTAAATCTATCGAGATTGAAATTCATTCCTCTGATGTTAAACGACGGTGAGGATGCACAGGCTTAGGTAACGTCCTCTTCATCTAATTATGGTTAAAAGTACGAATTCTCCTCAAAAGGCTTTCGTTTAATTTCAAAGTGGAATGTCATTCTACTTCTATTCTGATTTGAATTATTTATCCAAATCAGATTGTTAATATACCACCCCATATGCAAATAAACTCTCAGAACGAAATAAATAAATCAAATGATCAACCTTCACATTCATTCTATATATTTTAACATTACATATAAAGTAATCGTAGATGTCACAAAAAAAAAGTGTCACAGACGAAGCCTACACATTTTTACTAATACTTTAAAATGTATAAGGAGATTTTTAATCTTATTCAGTGCGGCGATTTCAATGATGATAGTGTATTTAACAGCTAAAAAAATAACTTTCATATATTTTCTATTCTTATCATTTCTGTTACTTCTAAGAACGGAGGGTTCAAAAATGTTTAGTAAAAATCTTAAATTTCTGATTTTGAATGGCATGTAAAATTTTCTTGTAATTTTCTTGTAGGCGAAAAACTACCTACACATCTTTTAAATGTTATTTATTTGCCTTTCATCTAGTAATTACAGCTATTGCTTTAATGCGTTCAGGAGTTTTTCTTCATTTATTATTCATTGTTTACTGTTTAGTGAAAAGTCTGTTTTATAGAGATTTAATTGCGATATTTCGAATCAGCATTGTATAATTTTGTTATTTCAATACAGCTTATATTTCCTAAGAAAGTGATAATACAAATATGGCTTTCTATTGAAGGCGCCAAGTAAACAATAAAAGAAACAAAGTATGTTTGAAATTTGAATATTTGTATTTCTAAATTTTTCTTTTGTTTCATGTTAGTTATTACTTCATCACATAATTCTGGCAGATTGCCAAATAAAACTATTCTTCCTCTCGCCGAAAGATCCTTCAAAATTGAAAATATCAAATATACGAATTTTTTATTTTAATTTTTATAAATATTTCTATTAAAAATTTCATTAAATATATTTTCAGAGCCCTGCAATCCTCATTATGCGGTTAACTGTGCCTGTACTTGACACAAGCGCAGAGGATCTCAATTGGAATCGTTTCTTAATATGTACGCAATGCATTACAGGCCCAGTGTTCATCAGTCTCGTCAGTGAATGTTAGTAATAATTCTTTGAATATTAACTATTTCTATCTCTACTAATAATTAAGATGATGTGTATGTGTGTGTGCGCATGCTCGTGCATGTTGACGTTATACAAGCTAAATTGTTTAACTTAAAAGCACCAAACTTGAAATATATATTTTTTGGATGATAGAAAAGCGAAACTCGGAGAAATGTTTTTTTTAATTTAATTAATTAAAAACTAAGCAAAATGTTGTCGATTTTCCATGATAATTCCAAAAAAAAAATCAATACAAAAAATAATTTTTACAACGTTTAAAAATTTAAAAAAAGTTATTATATATCCAATAATACTAAGATTTTTAAGGTAATTTTTTCTATTTTTAGTCAATTGTCTAAAAAAACATTTTAAGCATACTATCCAACATTATATTTAATTATTAAAGTAAAATCGAATCGTTTTCATTTTTGCTTCTAAAATTGTATTCAATTTTGGTCAAGATATGAAGATGCGGCTTATTTTTCTATATTAATTAGGTTTCAGTATAAAGATATAAATAAAAGTTTTAGAATTTTCTTATATAAAAATTCAAGGTGTGACTTTAAAATCAGCAATGGTGATTTTTTTTAAACTGGGTCTATTCTTAAATACCGCTCTTTTACCTGATATGAATGAATGACGTAAAATTATTAAAATACTCTGAATTATATGTCTAATTTGAAGATTAAAAATGTTTTGCAGAGGAAGCCATACAGAAAATTACACAAAATATCTAACTGAAATTTTTGACATTTATCCTGACGAATCAACTAATCGCCAAAGGCGATGAAGATATGGTCTAACGCGTTACATTTACATATGAAACTAATAAAGTCGAATAAAGCTATGTAGTGACCCTTAGGCAATACAAGATGAGTCCCGTCCCTTAGCTCTCCAACAATCTATAATAATTGTTTTCATTGATTACTATCTCTATGCAAGCAGTTTTTAAGTAGTAAATATTACGACAAACTAAAACATTTTTTGCCAATCATCTTCAAGATAGTTGATTTCAGTGTCTAACATATAAAAAATTTTTCGATAAAGAAAAATTTTTTTTTCTAAATATTCAAATACAAAGTTTGTCAGGGCTGTTTATTGACTTGTGAGAAAGTCAACTAACAGGAAAAATAGACCATGCCTTCCTGCAAGTGACTTTGAAAACATGAAATATATATATTAAAAACTAGAAGCCTTTGGCTACTGGTTGGTGCGCAGGATCAGTGTAGTAAAAAATTCCTCTTAAATATTTTGTGTAACTTAATCTTAATGTGTTCCTCAGCGAAATATTTTTGAATTTCAAATTTTAGTAGACATGCACCTAATAATATTTTAGAAGGTTTATATCATTTTGTTTTCTATTAAGCATTTCTCTAATTCTCTTTCAATATTTTTATACATCCAATTATATTATGGGAAAGTTCAGAAGAGTTTAAAAACGGACACTCTAAAAATGACTTCATTACTTAGTTCTAAAGTTAAAATTCAAATGGAAGTACAACAAAATTTCAAAATCTTTATTATCATAAATGCATACTTGTGTGAAGTTTCATTCTTTATATATCAAATCAGGCTCTATTCTAATTGTTCCAAATGCAGAGAAGAATGAAAGAAAAGTTTTAAAAAAACAATCACGTTAATCCTTTATTATTGTGAAAACACATAAAAGAAATTTATTCAATCTATATGAATAAAAATGTAAAGGTTCGCTTCCTAAAAATCTTAAATCTCTGAAAACTCTTTACCGAATGCTTTGAAATTTTGAACAACATTCCATTGGAATACGCGCGTTTTTATATATCCATTGCATAGATGTCACCACATTTGTGACAGGTAAAAACACACTTTCTGAAAACAGGCGCCATCTATTAGACATAAAACCAGCACACTCTATATTAAATATTTTACGATTCCATTTCAAAGTTTTCGATTGCATTTTTAAAATGAATTTTCATATATCTCGATTTATTGCATTTTTATTTCACTATTTCATGTGACATTGCGTTGGAATTGAGTTGTGTCGTTTACAATAGCTTTGGTTTCGTAAGTACATTTTTTCTTCGCCGTTTTCCTTTTCGATTTTTTTTAACTATTTTTCTTATTTTTCAGTAGAAAGCTACGATGGCGTTTTTGTTTGAATAAAAATTATATCATGAAATTGATCTTTCCGGATAGATTTGTTCGAACAGATCTGAATACTTTGTTTCTCTCTGTATAGCAATTGAGCAGCGTCGATTTAATCAAATTTTAATATTTAAGTAAGCTTAAAAATTAAAAAATAGTAATGCTTACACAATAATAAAATCTATATAAATATTCATCATGATTTAAGCCACTGCAAATCTTTACTGCATTCAAAAGTACTTGCATATTACACATGGAATTAGAATAGAAAATCGTTTGAATGACTCTAAAAGAGGAGAACAAATCAATGAACAACTTGGCATGTTCAAAGGAACTACGATAGGCAGACTGTACAGTGTGCATCTCTATCATAATTAATGCATCCATCTTCGCGCCAGTTGTAAGTAAATATACCCGGCCCAACATCTTTCCAATAATAGAAAATTGTCACTGGCGTTACACATACCACTTACTCTGAATTTAAAGGGGAACGACCGACATTGGGATGTATGCATTAATGATGCGTGTAACACGTCACATCCAAATCAAACTCGAGTATGTTTGCAATAGCATTAACCAAATGCTTCCTTTATCTCAAGCAAAATTATGAGAGAAATATAACTGAGCCATAACGACGTGTGGCCAGGCTAGCTAGTGTTAATAAACAAATCAAAAAGGAAATTATCTTACTTCTCCTCTCAGTTTATTTTAAGCTTATAATTCAATTATCTCCATTTTCAGATGCATTTTATATGATTGGAGACGTGTTTCCTGTGTTCATTTTGCTGCTCGCTGCGAGTGTGTGTTGCTCTGCTATGGTCTATTTCACATCTGAGCGTGACACTCCACCTACTTACCACTGGCTTTTTGCCTACCTGGGGTTTGCAGTAGCTGTCACGTGGATTTATTGTCTGGCGAATGAAATAGTAGCACTTTTGCAGGTATATTTTTTTTTCAAAATATGTCTTAATTCAGTATAGTAACTGGTGGGCATTTTTAAGCAATTCAAGTAATGACTATGTTGAATATCAGAGGCCACTGTTACCTCTTTTAATTTTTAAATTTGAACCAGTGTTCCCTTTAAAACCTATTTATACAAGAAAAGTCGCAGACTGTAATAGGAGGCTATTTGGTACTGATAAAATTTCATCCTGAGCTATGAATCTTGCGACTACCCGATGCTTTAAACTAAACACACATTCAAACGAAACAAACCCTTTGACGACGGTCATTGGAAATATGAACTAGAAACAATTCCCCATTCTCTTCTCTCTTTTTTTTCTTTTCTATGTCTATGGGTTTTTATTGAAGCCAGCGATTATCCCAAAAAAAGATCTCAAAGATCATCTGTTACCTGCTACTTATTTTTATAAAAGGTGTAAATAGTAAATAGGAGGCAAGATTGTTCTACCCTCTCTGCAAATGAATAAAAAGTTGGTATTGACTGGTATATTGGTCTCGAAACCGAAGGGTGGTAGACATTGACAGAAGTTAGATGAAAACCAGATGGATTTAATTTTTGACCCAAGAACCGATGAAATCTATTAATGCCCACATGATGCGTGTCAACTGTGAATAATACATAAGTAAATTTATTATAAAACTGTAATATCAAGAGAATTCCTATCATTTTTGCTGTCATGATCAGTGGTCTTGAAAATTTTCAGTTCGTTAATGCAAATTTAATGAGATCGAATACGAATTTTTTATTCTGTAATATTTGAGTTAAGATAATAATTTTTGTTAAAATTTATATCATAACTAAGTTGGTTGTCTCATTGACCATGGAGAATTTGAAATGTCGCTTTATTTCAATAATATCGGGGTCGTCCATTCACTTATAAACTTTCTGTGCGTAAGAAAGAGTCCGACATTACAATTGGTTGTGTTTTTGCGTTAAAAAAAACACGAAATGCATCGTGCAGAATGAAAAATAGACAGATAGATTTTACTGAAAAGAAGCATCTGAAAATGTAAAAAAAAAATATTTAATTAAACACACATTTTTATTTTCTTGTATACGAAGCTTTCTGAAAGTACTGCAATAATCAAAAAAATTCAAATTCGAGATTTTGACAAATTTCCTTGAGTCTGAAAAACGCATTTTTTGACATTATGTATGTCTGTCTGTGAATACGATACCTGAAAAATTCTTTGAGCTAGACGGCTGAAATTTGGCGCATGTAATTGTGATCAAATTTGTAGATTATTGTCAAATTTTGAATGAAATTTATTCTTTAGGTAATCTATCTGTATGGCCAATCAAATACAAGTGAACTTGATAATTACAAAACTAAAGAACTAGATACATAAAATTTGGAACACAGGTTTAGCATCTAAAATAAAAATGCTTATCGAATTTTGAACCACATCCTCTAAACTGTTGACTGCCCCTCGACTGTACTTTCGTGTGCATGTAAACGCAATAACTCACAAATGCAGTGACTTAAATCAATGAAATTCCATATTTGCGACTACAACTGTAGTTTTGTGTCAAATCTTGGCCGGCAAAAAGGTGTCCAATATATATTCTCACGATAGATTGTAAAAATGCTAGATTCAAGCTAAAGATTTATGTTTCGTAATTATCGTTTGCCGATGCCATGAAAGGCAAACGATAATTGCAATGCAAGGTATTTGTCCCAAAGTTCACAATTTTATGCAGATGAAGGGAGATAAGAAAATTGATTGCAGAGGGTGTGAGGAAGTTTTGTGAAGTCCACTTCAGCTGGTTTATTAATAATCATGAGTTTTGGGGTATTTGTTATTTAAATATATAGTGGTGTACTTAACTGTCTTACGATATACACATTTGGACCTTCATACTATATACCATGGAATTCCTTAATGCTTAAAAAAGGCATGTTAAATATTAAAATATAACAAATATTTCTAATTTATCATTTTAAAGAATAGACGAATTTCATAAATAATAAATAAATATACGCAATTAATCGTCATATATAAAATAATATCTGCATTTAAAGACTTTTTATGCATAGATACAGAAAGTTTGTAGAAAGATTTCTATTGCATAAATGTATACATTGGCAAATTTACTTCTTTAATCCCGACTTCAAGATAAGATAAAACTACTAAAGCAAACTAAAGTGAAAATAAAAAGATAAGATAAAGTTCAAATATTATAGAAGCTCTCGGTTTAGAAATTTTGAAACAGTTTTAAAGCAACTGTAAAAATGTAAACTTTTGTTGATAGAGAGCGCAATATTTCCTTAATAAGCAATCACCATCTATAGACACAGAGTCATTCAACTAAACTAAAAATTATGAGCCCATTAATTTCTTTTCTGAACACAGAATAATGTTGCAATTATTTTCGATAAGGTAAAAGAATATACCACCGGTAAAACAGTTTGAAAGATAAATGTTTTTATCATTATACAAAAATAAAAATTTCTGGATATAATTATTTCAGATACCCTAAATATCATTCCCCATTTCTAATCTGTCCTTCCAAAATTGAAAGAATTTTGACAATTTTCGAACTTGTGAAGACATTTCAATCAGACATCATTTGACTTCCCTCATAAAAAAAAAAAAAACATTTACTTTTGAAATAAAAAAAAAAAAAAAAAAAAATAGTCCAATTTTTTTAAGAAGCACTTAATTGGTACATGTAGAGATGGAAACTACAAACGCAAATCAAGATTGAGTTTATTTACGATAAAACCATACTTTTCCTCAAAAGTTTTCAAGACTTTTTTTTAGAAGTCATCTTATAGATGATGTAACTATCTAGCATTCTTGGAAATGATGTAAATATCCGGTATTTACTTTCGAATTTCAAAATAAAAATTCCTATTAATATAAATAAAGCAATGGATAGCTTGGAAAGTTAACATTATCAAGAGAAGGACAGAGATATTTGCATTGAACAAACTGGTTTAAAAATTCAATGTCCAGGCCAAAGTTTAGATTGATCTAATTCAAATATTATGTTTAGGTACATAAATAAATATATGAATATGAATAATTGTGTAATAAATATAAGAATGCATAAATTATAGCATGGAACTATTTTAGAATAAGCAGAGACTTCCAGCCAAAAATGTTCAACATAATTCTTAAATCTTCCCAATATTGTATAGTATCAAACAGAGTAAACAGGGAACGATTCAGAATTTGTTTCGAAATATAATTATTATATTTTCTAAAATTTCATTTCCATATTTCATTACTCTGATACATGAGTAATAAATATACATTTTTTTTTCTTCTCACTGATTTTGATAATAAAAGATCAGTGAAAAAATTGAGGAATTTAATACAGACAGAACTATTATGTAGATAATTTCAAACTTCCTTCAGAAGATAATTCCAAACATTTCAAGATTAAGCTGACTTCAAAAAGCAAGCTCCTATAGTATTTAAAAATTAGTAAATCAAAATAAATCCAAAAATAAAAACTGAGTAAAATCATTCTGAAGATTAATTAATAGAGGGAAAGAGGAAAGATCTTTATGGTAAATCAAAGAAGCAAATTTTATATTTTCAATTTCTTAAAAAAAAATCGTAGTATTTATATTCATTTCTATATTTTACAGGTTTTTGGAGTTATTTTTAATCTTAGTGATGCTATTCTGGGCCTGACTATACTCGCTTGGGGAAATTCTCTATCAGGTATGATAATGTCTAGTTTATATTATTAAAAATTTTTCTCGTATGTAAACTTTATTAAATAACTAGCCGCCTTTGGCGACCAGCCGGTTCGCCAGTATTACCGCTCGCTACAATTTTCAATTAAATATTTTAAGTAACTGGTCTCTTAAAGGATTCTCAAACAAAAGATTTTTAATCTTCAAATTTTCATAGTCATACCAAACCTATACTGTTTAGATCGTTTCGTTCAATTTACTATATATATTTTGCTAATTTGTTGCCATTTCCGGCAAAACTTCAACTTTAATTTAAAATGTAAATGACGAAATTGCAATTAATATTAGGATATTTTTTAATAAAACCAAGCGTTTTATTTTATTTATCATCTTTATTATTATTTATTAATTATTATTATTATTATTGAATATGAGTATTGCAAACAGAATCGCTCGCTATTTAAGTCTTATGTTAACTACAAAATATTTTTCATAGTTTATGTAATATCTCAAACAATAATTCAACAAAAATTTCTGAGATTCAGTATAAAATTCAGTTTTCAGTTTTGCTTTCAAAAGGATTGAAATGAAATCAATAATAATATTTTGTTCCTGCTTATAAATATATTTCAAAAATTATGAAGTCTAAATTTAATGCAGTAAGGTATCATATTCTGATAAATATTCTGGACACACCAAATTTTAAATGAATGAATGAATGTTTCTATTTTCCACTATCAACTAAGACTTATTTATGAAGTTTTAAATGTTAAAAATTTAGAAAAACTCACCATTTTCATAATCTTAGGCCAATTAATCTTGAGAAACCTGTGCGCTGATTGGCGGTATTTTCTTTGAAGTGATCGATAGAAAATCTAAAATTATCCTTTTTTTATTGAATAGTGATATTCAAATCTTCATAAATCAGTCAGTTTAAGTGATTGGAAATTAACTCTTAAATGTCAGTGATTTAGTTGATTGGAAATTAACTCTATGACCATCATAAAATCTGTGCTTTCTCTTGTGGTGTATGCATTCTCCTTAATATCCGATCGAATAAAACATCACATACAAAAGTACTACATATAACGAACACATCAAAAGTAAACATAACATTTCAATAGTTGCCAAAAACAAAAAGAGAGAAGAATGCAATTAATAAGCAGACGATATTTAGAAAAGTACAGATATTTAGACTGGAAAATGAAATTATCTGAAATTAAAAACACGCACAGACGATATTTACAAAAGTAAAAATATTCAAACCTGAAAAGGAAAATATATGTTATTCCAACAATAAATGCCATAAGTTTGTTTACATCTTCATTATTTTATGAGTCATTAAATATCAAAATGGATCCGGGACTGAATAAACACCCTGTATAGAGAGTGTAAAAGATCATAAAATAATTTTTCTTGAATTTATTTTTTAGAAAAAATATTTCATATTTGTTTCATTTCCTACAGACACGTGCACAAAATTATATTTTTGCAGATTTCATTTCCAAAAAGATTTAATTTATTTTCAGTTAGAGCTTTAATCAATGTGATGGCAACTCTTTGAAAAAAGCTATTTTTTTCCCATGAATGCGAAACGTGCTTAATCCTCATTTTTATTTTTGACGAAAAAAATTATTGAAAAACATAGTTAAAATATTTATTTAAAAATTCATTAAAAATAGAAATTTAATTTTAAGATTAAAACAGTAGTATCATTTAAAAGATAAATTTTTTATCTTTAACTTCATGTAAAAATCTTTTTGTGCGGTAATATTTTCGGCAGTTATAGCAGAAGCACATCAAAATTTCGCTTAATTTTTAAATAAATAAAATTCTAGTTAAAAATTCGAAAAAATAACCCCCAGGTGCACATTCCCGGCCTCCAAGGTATACACGTGCCAAATTTGGTAGCTGTAGGTTGAATGGTCTGGCCTGTAGAGCGCCAACACACACACACACACACACATTGAGCTTTATTATAAGTATAGATATAGATATAGATAAAAATTACAGAAAAGTGCCAGTTGAGCATTGCACTTAAACAAGCATTTTTTTAAAAGTAAAATGCTTGTTTAAGTGCAGCTGTGAAATCGGCATCACTCTGTCACTATTTTGATATGCTTAACATATTTTTAAAATGATAATTATCTATCTTCACAAAGAATAAATTTAAATAACAGCTTAGGAAATATGATAAAATGTCGGGGAAGGAAAAGTTGGGCAAGGGATTACAAAAGGCATGCAAATAGATTTAAAGAGATACAGAATTTTTTTTTTTTTTAAGTAAAGCTTTGATCTCTCCTAACTGAATTGTAGCTTTACATGCTGTGTAATAGAGGACATGGCAGAATGTCTCCATAATGCCTTAAAGCTCCTGAAGAATTCTAGATGGGGGTCATGATGGGGTAAACTGATGAAAGTCAGGCTCCAAATGTGTATCACACTTATTCTATAAGATGCAAGCTCAGAAATAGATGTTTTATAGTCATGCTATTCAGAATATAGATGTTTTTTTATAGTTGTTCCTTTGATTTTTTTTTTTTCCGCTGGTATATAATAATATATTTTCCTGGCAGTATGATACTATTTATCTGAGTATGTTGTTGTAAGCCAAATGAGTAACATGTTTCTCATAAATTATGTATTCAGCATTATAGTGAAAATGTAGCACAGAAACAATCTCATTCAACACTGTTTTTAAACAAAACAAAACAAAACAAATGGGAGTTGGCTGATATGGCGCCAGAGCTTTCATCAAATAAATCTAAATGCAATCGCGCCTTTCAAATTCTATCATGTGGTTGAGTGGTTTTAATTATCTATGATTTAACGTCTAAAATCTATTTCTAGCTCTCAAGAATCAGAGATATAAAACAGAATAACATTTTTTGACGAACACGAAAAACCAACACAAAGATACATCGTTTTACGTTGCATCTCTAATTAGACATTACAAAATCTGAACAGCTAAACATAAAAAAGAAACGTATCATAGTTCTAGAAAAACTGCGCCATGCGCCGATTTCCATGGCAATCACAATTGGAATGGGAAAAAGGCGTCTCTAAGATGGCACATGAATTATATACAACCCTAGCCATAATTTCTTGATATTATAGTCATTCGTATAACAGATTCAAAAAATCACTTTCTTTTTTTTTATAGACTTTTTATCAAACATAGCTGTAGCAAGGAAAGAATTTCCTAGAATGGCAATATCAGCATGTTTCGGAGGTCCACTTTTAGGTAAGAGGTCAGAATATTTCGGAGACCACTTAAGATCTTTCCATACATCAAATCTTCATTGCAGGAGTTAGTTTAACAAAAACTTATGAGTCTACTATTCTTATTTCAGCCCTGTTATTAGGACTAGGAATACCATGCATCATAGAAATCATAAAGGGACATGCTCCAGCTCCATTTCCTGTAAGTTTTTTAAATCAAACTTTAGTAAATTTGAAGCAGTTCTTGATTTAACCATTCTAGAAGCTTTCAATGTAAAGTGATTTAAATTATTGAATAAGAACGTGAGATATTTACTGGCGTTCTCGAAAACACAAGAATTGAAAGGTTACCATAATGGAAATCTTTACTTGATCAGAGAGTATATATAAATCATGACTTCCCCAAATTGCAGGGAAAGAAAAGAAAACCAATAAAATTGGCTCGCACAATGCAGAGCGTTTTATGCTCATCTTTGTATTAACCAAGAGTGATCTTTTATGGTAATTCGATGCAAATTTTTATTACATATAATATTATATAAATTACATACTTAATTAATTTTTCTACATATTTAAATTTTATATGATTTATTGATTTATTTTATATCACTAAAAATTGAGTCAGGCAGAAAAAATTAAATTTATATGAATCTTATCAAGCAGATTTTTTAAAAAAAATTTTCATCTAGAATAATTAGAATTTAAATCAAGCATACACGTATGTGTTTGCATCTTTGAAGAGATAAAAGCAAGAAAATCGAGTATGCAATTTTGCATTGTTTTCTTTGAATAACCACGTATGAAATTTAGTATAAATCTATGAATTTTGTGTAGAAATTACAAACAAAATTTCAGATATTTTGCTCATTGTGTATTTAAACTATTTCATTCATATATAAAATGAAAAGAAAAAAAATAGGTCATTTCCTCATTAATGAATTTGGTCCAAAACTAGACACAGTAGTGCAATTTTTATATGTACTAAAATTCAACCATTTACACTGTTACATTTTTGAGCTATCGCGTTCACATACAGTGTCTCACAAAAGTGATGGGACACCTGTGCTTTACAAAAGGAAACTGTAATAAAATAAATTAAAAAAACACGTACACATTTTTTGGTTAGTGTGTTTCATATTGAAAGTTAGTAACAATTATTACATAACATACATTTTGTCAAAATATTAAAATATTAATTTAATAAAAATACAATTGTTTAGAACGGAGCAAAAAATAGCTCACATAAGTGATGGGACACCATTAGATATGCAACAAATATCGTTTGAAATAAGCAATAAAAATATTTTTGGGGATTTTATTTTTACTCAAAAGCATTTGGCAATAATTTATAAAATCGTCTGCAGTATTTCTCTCCAGTTTGTTTTGGAATTTTTGTGTTTTTTAGCACTGTGCAGCCATGAATGCTAAACGAAAAGAAACTTCGCCTGGAATTCGAAAATTAGTTACTAATCTGCATACTGAACGTGGAAAATCTATTAGAAAAACTGCTGAAACAGTTAACTTGAGTCATTCAACAGTTTTCAATATCATTAAACGATATAAAAAGAATCATATTATTCAGGATAAAAGAAGACCTGGCCGACCATCAAAGCTATCCAATGGAATAAAGTGAATTATCGTTCGAAATATTAAAAAAAAAAAAAAAAATCCACGAAAGAGTGCTCCTAAAGTTGCTGCTGATTTACAAGCATTATATGGAATAATTGTTAATCCTGAGACTATTAGAAGGGTAATTCGATCTGCTGGATATCACGGTAGAGAAGCCAGGAAAAAATTCTTCGTAAGTGAAAAGAATAGAAAACTCAGACTAGCTTTCGCAAAATCCAACATAAATAAGAATTCTGATTACTGGAATAAAGTTATATTTGCTGATGAGAGTAAATTTAATATATTTGGTTCTGACGGTAGAATCTTGGTGTGGAGAAAATTCAGGGAAGAATTTCGCAAACAGAACTTGATGCTAACAGTAAAACATGGTGGTGGAGGAGTTATGGTATGGGGGTGTATGTCGTCCGCTGGAGTTGGTAATCTTGTTTTTATTGATAGTATAATGGATCAGTACAAGTATATTGACATTTTAAAGCAAAATTCGAAATCTTCAGCACGAAAATTGAACCTCCATAACGATTTTCAATTCTACCAGGACAATGACCCCAAGCACACTGCTTTGAACGTTACACTCTGGCTGCTATATAACTGTCCTGAAATAATAAAAACACCACCACAATCTCCAGACTTAAATCCCATAGAGAATATTTGGCAAGAATTGGAATCAAGAATTCGCAAACACACCATTTCTTCAAAACAACAATTAAAATCGGTGCTTCAAGAAGAATGGGGTAAAATCACTCCAGAAATCACAAAAAAATTAGTCGAATCCATCCCAAGAAGATTAAATCATGTTTTAAAAGTAAAAGGAAATCCAATAAAATATTAAAACCTTTTAAAAAGTAAAATTTTTGGATAAATATTTGATGGAAAAGTAAGTGTCCCATCACTTATGTGAGCCATTTTTTGCTCCGTTCTAAACAATTGTATTTTTATTAAATTAATATTTTAATATTTTGAAAAAATGTATGTTATGTAATAATTGTTACTAAATTTAAGTATGAAACACACCCACAAAAAATTTGTACATGTTTTTTTAATTTATTTTATTACAGTTTCCTTTTGTAAAGCACAAGTGTCCAATCACTTTTGTGAGACACTGTATATATGAAGAGACAATTAATCAAAAGAATTTCTATCGGAATTCGATACAAATCTACATTTCTAGTCATTACCCACGTGCTAAACTCACTTACCTAATGTTCTTCATATATCGTTTTCACATATCTGCAAACAAATAGGTAATATTTATTATGCATAGATTTTGGCCAATGATTTAAAAAATAAGAGTTTTGGCATAAAAGGCATATGCAAAATTTATCTCGTCTGTTTCGTCGCATTTTTTAATTATAGTGCTGACAGGCAACGGTTTTGATAGAACTTAAAAAAATGGGAATTATTCAAAACATCGAGGTCGTTGGTGATTACATACTTTTATATGAGTAAGCAAAAAAGAAATAAGCTTCTACGATATATTTAAATAACTTCTTTGTCACAATTCATCATTGAACGAGAATTTCCCTGCATATAAATTATTCTACTGAAATTTATCTTTCAAACTTGAAAACATGCTGATCCTACTTCCATTAATCCATTTTCGATTAATAATTCATAAGCTTTCAAAAAGTGTCAATTATTCAAAACAGATAAATTTTGGCTTCTGAAATATATGAGGCATAAATGATCTTTGTATTTTTTAGTCATTTTAACTTTGCAACTAAAAATTAATTGTGGTCGGAAATAATTTTAGTTGACAATATGGCGAAACTTGCATGATATATCATTACGCTCAATTAAGTAGTGCTGAAACTCAACTAGTTATACTTTTAAAAAATTGATGCGCCTGATTAAAAGTTGATGTTAAAACATCCGTTACTGATACTCTATGCAATGATATATATGCAACGGTATATTTAAAATAGAAGCTGTTTAATTCTGGACTTTTGAGACGTGCAAAAGTATGTATTACGCTATTCGTTTACGACTCGTTTGCTCATAGCTTTCTACAAAATATCAATTTGAATTATCATCAATTATAAAATAGTTCAGCGGCACTGTATACGATATCCATGCTACTGCAAGAAATTATACGTTTCTTAAAATGCAGAATAATTTTTTAAATTTAAAATGCGTTAGCCTGGCTTTATGAATAATTAATTTTCTTGATTCTTCTTCGCGAAATTTAATATAACAAAGCCCACAAGCCTTTTCTTACGTCATTCTACGATTCCTTTTCATATCTATCAAGAGTGATTTCCACGTACACTTGATTAGACAGAAATTCCATCTCGGTAAAATCAAATTAGCGGGAGGTCTGACCGAAATTTTCTCGCATGCTTCCAAATAAAGGCGTTATTCCCCATCCTCCGACATAAAAATTGTGCTCTTTCAACTGTTGAAACTTATTTTCTCCTTTTCTGAACGATTCTCATCCGCATCTTTCGCTGCAACACATAATATAGCTCCATAAGCTTTTCGATAGTTCTGATCACGTTCTTATATCAGCTCATCGATGTCGTTGCTAAACCTTTAGCCCCATAATCTTGGCCACTGACACAATTCTGTCGATTATAGGTTCCACAGGCACTTGCTGATACTATTCGAAGTGGAGTTCGATAATGCTATCGAACTCCACTCTCATAGTTTAGTTTCTTTCATGCTGATATAAGGCGCTTCTCTTCAAACAAATTCTAAACATTCCGATACCCGAGACACAGGCCAATTCTACTTGTTATGTTGCGATGTCCTCTAGACGCTGGTTCTGCAATATATCGCATGTTAAGAAAGACAATTTTTTTTAAATATCTTATTTGCTCATTATGAAAGGTAATCGTTAAGCGAGGTATGACTGTATACAAAAAATTTTAAAAAATAGATATTTTATGCACTGAATAAATTATTTACTAGTCGAAATTTCTATTCCAAAAAAATTTTATCTTCATCCAATATAACTGTTAATTAAACGATTACAACAAACGTTTCATGTTCTCACTGACAACAGCAAATCAATCTCGTTACTATAGATATGACGGACATTTTAATATTAGTTAAATTTCCTATTTCTAATATATTGATTTAATTTTTTTTTCTAGCTCATGTTTTCCAGTCAATTCATCTTCTTGTTTTGTGCTATTACGATTGGACTCTTGACAACAGCTTTTCTAATGATTGCTTGGAAATTTCACACAAGACGAGCGTATGGAATATTCCTGATCATTCTCTATGTGGCATTTGTGACGCTGTCTATACTTGCAGAATTAAAAATTTTAGATCTGTCAGTGTGAATCATGGTGGAGAATTTACACTTGAAATAATATGTTAAACTTCGCCAGGAAAGACAACAAAGAACCGACTGAACTTGTTGGCCAAGAACACAATTTGGAAAGTCGGATACTGCGTTACGAAAGGACATTTTATATATATACATTTGTCACAAACTGAATTCGTTTTAGTTATCTTTAGTGATAAAGAGCTGTATAATTAAAATTATTTTACTAAATTTTTAAGTGGATTCAAAAAGTAAGCTATACTTACAATTGCATGCTTTGTCTAATTATTTTATCAAAGACATTTTCACAATTATTAAACATGGTTGATTATAAAATATAGGATTAAAAGATATAATATCTTCTTTGAAGTGATATGTGATTGCATGTCACGAAATAATTTGTTGGCTTAATTCCTCCTCCTCTCTTCCAACCATAAAATTCGATACATGAAATGTTACACAAAGAAAAAAAATGTTAGTCTCCTACAATTATTCCTTATTAAACCCAGTAGATGCAGATCCTTAAGACGCGATGGCGTAGATAGCCATTGAGGACCTTTCGAAGCTCCATCATATATGAATTTCATGCGACGTTGTAGTAAGCAGCAGATGGGGTAGCACCGAGTATCCAAATGCACATCGAAAAGAAATGGAATCCTGACTATAAGACTGTTTTTGCCGCTAATAGTCAAATAATAGTATCTAAAGCATGGTATTTCTTCGCCCTCTCATACTTAACATCAAAAAAGGGACGTATTCCTATAAATATTTATACTTGGCTTAGTGAAACCCCTCTAATATTGGCATCCAAATCATCTTTACCCTTTGCTCCTCCATCAATATGTATTCTACAACACAAGATAAAAGTAAGATCTTAACCAGCTAATCAACGAGAATACGACTTGAATTTCAAGACCAGAAAAACTAGATATTTAAGTGCTATGGCGTAAGGGGTTTTCTCATATTAATCAATTATGCATGGATAATGTTGAAATGGTGAGAGATTATTATAAAAGTGTCATTAGTCTCTAATTTATTATCACACTCCTCCCTCCCCTTTTTTTTCTTGTAAAAGCTTACAAATGCCAATTAATTTCAAGTTTCACTGCAAAACATTTAGATTCAGAATAAAGGAATGCCAATCAAAACCAATTTTAACACAGTTTTTCACGTATTTAAAAGTTGTTTTTAAAGCGATAAGATTTAGTGTAATCGAGTGAAGTATTTGTTTTTCAAATTACATACAATACTTCAAAACGTTTTTTTTAAATATAATTATTAAAATTGAAAGATATAAATCAATTTCATTTCTCATAAATCATCTCATTAGCCTTTAATCATCTCATTTAATTTTTAATCTCAATTTCATCTCCTTTATAAAATCAGGAGGATTCAATTCTCATTATAATGTCTATTTCGCAAGATTTAATTGATAATTCGTTCTTTATCCATTACAATTTCAATATATCAGACATAAGAAATATTAATCTTAAAATTAAGTCAATGTAAAAATACGAACGCAAATTTTACTTGGCGGCAGATATTAGAATTAATAATTGAAATTCTTCTATTATTTAGCCATTAGCATAAACAGAAGTACCATCCTAAGAATGATTTCTTAGGCCTTGCTGGCTTCACAAGTGCACAATGGTGCCAAGGTCAAGGTATTTTTTCATCTTCTAATCATACTTAGCTTTAAAAAAGTGACAATGATGCACTAATGTTTCATCTTTAAGGCACCCTTAAAAACTGGCACCTAGGGCATCATTCCAACTCTTTGCTCACTCCCACTACATTATTAAGCATACTTTAATTTTTTTTAAAAAAAATGAGAATTTTTATTATTTTTAAATAAACAATAAAAAAATAGATAAGATTATCTGCATTACTATTTTTACTACTATTTTTTATTACTATTATTTACTACTTTTTTTTTCCTCTTACAAAACAAATATACAATGAATATAACAAGTACTATGAATAAAAAAGAAAAGTTAAAAAATCAGTCATTATTATTAAATGTTAAAAGAAAATTTAAGTGGGTTTTTTTTTTTTCCAAAAGTTATTAAATGTTTTAAAATGTTATTCTGATTGTAATTTCGACTTTCTGATTATAAACAAATATATATTTAAAGAATTGTAGAAAATCTAATTTAGGGTGGTTATCTTGGCACTTCAAAATATTGAGTAATAATACAATTTTTTTTAATTTTAAAAAACATAACTGAAATATTTGTATAAGACCAATATAAAATATTTTTACATTATGCATGAAGGGGCTTTCGTTTATAAGCAAAGTAACATTAAAAAAAGTTAACAACATTGATTTGTTCAAAACAAAGATGTCCAATATCAAAGTTTATTTTCTTTAGTAAATAGGAATAAAACATAACAGTTTGGCTAAAAGAATAAAACAACACCTACAAAAAAAAATGATGGAAATTTTTGATTTTTAAATTTTTATAAAAAATTAAGACATTCAAAATCCAAGAGTTTTTTTTTTTTTTCACTATTACAAAAAAAATGCATTTTCATTAAAATAATTATTAAAACAATAAAACTTAAAAATTACTGCCCATTTTAAAGTAATGTTTTTAAATATCAATTATGTAATCAGATAAGCTTACTATTAACTTTTAATATATTTCATTGTTGGAATTGATTTCTAATAGAATATTACATTTTTATATAAAAGATTCATCGAATTACGTATTAAAAACTTAGCTAAAATTTTGTTTTATTCCCATTAACATTTCGCAGGTAAGCAGCTGCGATTCCTATATGAAAAAGAATGAACTTAGAAAACATAAGATTGTTCTATCTAATGTGTTGTATTTACATACAATAGCAGTAATTGCAGGCTTAATTGAATGCAATTACAAGGCTTGTAAATTGCACATTTAAAAAAATATGAAAAATCCTGCATGCCATTTAAGTCCTAAATTATGGAATTGCCTTTTTTTTCTTTCCCCCCCCCCTCTCTCTATCTTCAAGATAGCTTTATTTATAACAATTACCCATTTTGATAAATTCTAATTTAGAATTTTCCAACTTCTAATGCTATATTAAAAAAAAAAAGTTTTATAATGGGTTATGTCAAGATGATTAGCAAGCTAGGAAATTTATTCCTGACAAGCTCTGATCAAAATAATTTATATTTCTCTATTCAGATAGCATAATATTTTACAAGAATTTGAAATATTAAGTCCAGCAAGAGAAGCTAGAAAATCACTTTATATGTTTCAAGGCAGAAGTCAGTTAAAAAGAAAAAAATAAATATTTCATGTACTGATAATTTTTGAAAATTTAAATATTTTTTTACTACTATTCAATATACAATGGTTCAAGAACAGGGCTTATTAAATAGTGCTGCAACCCCAAATGAAGTTCTATCAATAGATGTTAAGAGCATAAAATAAAAAAATAAAAAATAAACTCTTGGTTCAAAACAATTGATTACAATTTGTTAAACAGATATTTTCAATTAAATTCAATTATCAAATGAGATGCATTTTTCATGTTTATTTTCTAACAATGATTTGCAGCAAATTTTTCTAAATGGAAACGAGATTATGAAATGTTCATCTATAAAAATGGGATAAAAACTAAGGGATATTTAAGAAACAAATTTCTAGAAATATATTTCCATACTATTCATCAAGCACACATTGTTTTTCAGATTGAACAAAGTTTTTAAAATGAAAACTGATTGAAGATAAAAGTTCCTTTATCACATCATATCAAGCATATCGAAATGGAAATGAAAATATGACTCTAGTAGCATTATTAAACATGGTAAATCTTCAGAATTTTCACTAGTAAATAACTGTAGATACCAGGAATGGTATAAAGTAAATGAACTGTGTCCTTAGACAAATAAAAGTGACAACATTAGAAACATTCTGAATTCTCCATCAGGCTCATCATATTACAATTCAATTTTTTATTCATGAGTGTTAATGGAAACAGCATTCACAATTGTATGACAAATATGAAAGTGAGTGTAAATCATCTAATTCAGTTCTCCAATAATGCTGTGACAATCATGGAATGTGAAAATAGCTAACATGCCCATGGTTCTATTGATACCAGTCTGAATATACCAAGAAGAATCTGATACAATGCAAACAGAAGCAGTGTCCTTAATAAAACAAAAACAAGTAACAACAAATCATGTTCCTCTCTACATAGATTGAGCATGCATGAATCCAATTCTTATCAGATGTTAGAGGAAGTAACATTCACAGTCAAATAAATTTGAGTTGTGTGATATTAATCATTGTCACATGAAAACAGCTGACATGCCATGATTGGATCAAACACATTGCTGAATTAATAATTTCAATATATTCTTTTGTGAAAGTGAACCAATGACTAACCAATCGTATCTTGAAGATCAATAGAGCATTTGTTGTATCCAACAAAATATTTATGTACATACAGAATATATATGTAAATGCTTATTGTGACCCATTGGCTAATTTCTAAATCATTAGAGAAAGACATACAGTTCCAATTGGACAATAGTTCCAACAGAACAGCAACAAAAAGAATATTTGTTGTTCAAGTCAAATTTATTTCTCAAAAAAATAAGGAAGCTAATTTTTTTACAATCATCTGATGATGTCAGTCATATTTAACAAAATATTATTGACACTGTAACAGTTTAAACAAAAAGAATCATTTCCTGTAACTAAAACTGAATAAATTATGAAACATTGAAAATCACTATTTTAGATTACTTTTACAGTTAATATTTTTGGTCTCGAGTGAGATTTTGCTTGCAAACAGAAATTATTCATTATTATGTTACTGTTTCCAATTGTTCCTTAAAATATATTTGTATACCATCCCTACTTGGTTAAACAGCAATAACTTGGTCAGTTTTAGTCATAAAATAATGGGGGGTTTTTTTCCATCATGTTTTAAAGTATTAACTATTTTTTTTTTCCAAAATGTCTCCGATAGAACCAGGAGAATACTATTGAAAGATAACTTTAAAAAAATACTAATTGATGCAAACAACATAAATTATAATTCTTTTCAGTACTTAAACCATTTTTGCAATTGGAACTCTGTCTATGTCTATTTCTAATAGTTTAGAAATTAACTACTGAGCCATGATAATGTTGGATATCCTGCATAATATAGGCAGAATATTTATACCAATTATATTACCTATGTAATCGTAATGATATCTCTTTAATCTGCAAATATAAAAAATATCTAAATAAACCAAAAGAAGAAATTACCACTTTCAATGGGCGAATCTTATATTAAACATGAGTACTAAAATTTATGATAACTTTAAACATAAATAAATTTTTATTAAACTGAAAACTATTAAAATCAGGTAAGAATACAATGTCCCATAAAGACAAAATAAATTAAACTTCTATGCAGACAGAAAAAAACATCTATATTGTGGTATTAAAACTTTTTGAAAAATGCAGATAGAGAAAATTTCATAAATTGATTGAAAACGAGATAACAAAGAAATAGCCAACATACAGGCTTCAAATTATTGAAACAGTTAGTTAAAGAATTAAATCATTAAAGACTTTTAAATAAATAAATATAAGTCAGAATATGAAAGCATCGCATCCAGCCTTTAATCCAAAGTAAGGAGTCTCTTGGAAACAACTGTTGTCAGCTTCGTGGAAACCCCGGAGGAGGGTTGGCAGCCTGAAGACCATAAACAACTTTCTTCAGAGGATTATGAAAACCAGGAGGTGGTCGTACTACCTTTTGTGGCATGGCATCACCAATAGTATCAGGTACCTTGGTTTCTTGAACTGGAATTTCGTTAGCAAAGCTTCGGCTGACATCTGTTTTTGGTACTGAGACCTCTTCAGTGGAAGTGGAAAATTTCTTTTCATTCACATAATTTACTGATTTTTGGTTTACCTGAGATTCAGACACAGTTCTTTCATCACCCTTGTAGTAATGACTATCAGGATTATCACTATATTTTCTTGGTGTATTTCGTCTATTTGTGTTCCTATTATTTTGATAAGAACTATGACTGTCATATCTATTATTTCGATTTCCTTTAAAATTCTGGTCCCTATTCTGGTAATGAGAATTATTTCTATTTCTGCCATTATATCTGTCACCCTTCTCTATGTAATTGCTATCCACATCATCAAACTGCTCATCCTTGTAGTTTCTGTAAGACTTCTTTGAAATATTTCCCTGGGGATTATTTTCTCTTTCATGGTATTCATATTTGTCATCTGATGAAAACTTACGATTAGAGGTTTCATGGACTGCTCGATCATTAGACCTATTCTTGTTATAATCTCTTCTATCCTCATAATTGTAAGAGTTTTTCTCTTGTGAATATCTGTCTCCTTGACGTGATTGTTGATTAAAGTTTCTTGTATGATTATTTTCTTGTGAATATCTGTCACCTTGGGAATTATAGTTGTTTTCTCTATAATGTTGTCTATCATTATAACTATTTCGAAAACCTCTTCCAGATTTTTCTCTTCTAAAATAGTCTTTTCTCCCTTCGTGACTTTGAACATTATCATCTGGATAAATTGCATCAGAATTACCATTACGATAAGAATTTCTTTTACTTTGAGTGCTAGTATATCCAGATCTGTTTCCCTGCATTTTATTAGAATTCTTATAATTACTCTCCTGTCTTTCTGTTAGTGCAGAAGCAGCAGCCCATTCACTCACAGATTCACTTGAATTTTCATGAATATTAGAATCATATACAGAAACATCATTCATTGCATCATTTTGAAAGTCGTTTTTACTAGATGAATCGTTTTTGGAAGGGCTACCTTTAGTGCCTCGTTGATTTCCCCTGTAACCATGCTTTTCATAATCATTTGGCCCATATCTTCGGTCCCAGTTTGAATGTGGTCTATAATTACTTCCTTTCTTGTCATTAACATATTTTTTAGAATCACTAACATTAGTTCTCCCACTTTTATGCTGAAGATTATATGATCTAGACCCAAGAGAGGATTCTGAAGCTGGAGATGTATCATGAGAACTTTCACAGTAATCTCCAACAGCATTTTTATGCTTATTCTGAACTGAGTTGTTTTCATCATCAGTATACTGTTCATCTTTATAATCTATTTCTTCAGTTGTAAAAGTATTATTACTTTTTCGGTTGTAGTTTTGAGTATTAGGCTTGGAATACCTATTGTATCTCTGATTACCTCTATAAGAATTATTACGATTAGCATTATTTCTGGAATGTTTATTATAACCATATCTATCATTCCTTGGTCTGTTATCAGGCTTATCTTTATTTCTGGGTTCAATTCGAGAGTCTTTACTTCCTGATACTTTATTCTTCAATAAAGACTGAGAAACAGCACAAGCATTTTCATCTGTTTTGGAGGATGGATCAGCTTCTTGAGTAGAATCAGTATCATCTACTGTAGAGCTTGGACTTGATTTTTCAGTAGCATTCACTCGAGTAGGAACCTGTTAATACAATAGAAGGTACTTCAAAATTCAACAGATTCATTCAATTTTTATGAGAATATTTGCATTCTACGAGATAAATTCTTATTCTTTGCTTTAATACAAACAAAAATCTAACTGGGATATTCTTTTTATTACAAGATTTTTTATCCTCTCTATTTTTTCTGGTACTCAATTTTTTTTCTCAGAAATTTGCAACTACTAAAGAAATAGGAAAAGAAATTTCTAAAATACTGTGTAAATAAAACATTTATAACATTCACTTTGCATATAACAGTAAATAAATAATAAACTTATTAATAATTTCTACATAAAATTAAATTATTAGTCCTTTATTTACATATAACAAATGTGTTTATTTAGTTCAAAAAATTACAATATTAAAATGTTCAATGAGCATATTAAACTCAACATTTGAAACTTCAACATACTTCAAATTCTTTATTCAAACTCTCATTTGAAACTTCAACATAGAATATTTTATGATTTTTAGAAACAATGAGAAGATTTAAATTAAACTTATAAATTAAGAAAAAAAATCACTTTATACAAATAAGTATTACTAAATGGAAAAAATGCCTTCAGTGTCAATTTGGATAATTAATTTTTTTCATTCCAACCTAAAATCCACACCTTTTTTCAATAGTTTTTTTATATATATATACAAGCATGTACAAATAGTAGCTTTTTCTTATATTTTTACTGATAAATATCTAACATTTACTATTTCACATATAAAAAGATAAGTACTTAATAAATTATATAATTTATGTAAAGAATTCATTTTAAAAGATATACTGCAAAGAAATGACAAAGAAAATAAAAACTCCAAAGTGCATTAAAAACCAAAAGAAATTTTTAAATGGTAATATTCAATTTTCATTTCTCTGACATTTTTTATTATTATTATTCTGTTTTCTAATAACAGGTAACTTATGCCTTGATTCAGCATAATTAAAATTTAAAATCTTTTGAAAGCCACAACAGCATTAAAATGACTGAATAAATCCATTATTCAAAACCTCCATGAAAAATTACATACATACAAATTTTATGCATAAATATGAAGCTGGGATTATGGCTTTATGAAAATCAATATATACTTTCTTATGCATAGATATAAAGCTGAAGTTATGACATATTACTTATTATGGATTATTTTATTTATCAGATTCACATCTTAATAAAAGAATCACGAGTAAATAAGTTAACAAATGTTTATGGTGATTGAACGTGAATTTCAATGATGAAACGACTTGCTGAACAAGACATACAGAATTGAAGTCTATTTTGCAGTAAATTATTTAACTTTAAGATGCATGGCAGAATTTTTTGGATTTTACTTATTAATTGTACATCTTGTTCATATTAGTGCTTTCTTTACTGATTACCTATAAGTGGACATGGTGAGAAGTAAAATATAGCAATAATGGTAACTTCATTCACTCCTGATATTTCAAATCAAATTATTCTGTATGTATTACAGTAATTAAGTATGAATTTTGCAACAGTAACAAATGTACTCAGTAAACACATCAAGATGAAATTATATATGTCATTAATACAATACATCTTATCAGCATTATTTCTATGGAATTAAGATTTGCAGAGCAATGTATTTGATATATCTGTCATATTATTTATCCATAAAAAAGTCAAATTCATTTATGTCTTGTATTTTAATTTTTGAAACAAAACCAGAAATTTTCATTTTCGTATCACAATATTCAAACTGAGTCTTGCAGACCATGCGTATTTAGAATTTGCAAAGCAGTAATCAAATCTAAAGAGAAATCACATGTAATCTATATTTTGTGTTCAAAACTAAAAGAAACTTAATTTTTTTTTATTTCAAAAACAATACTTTTCCGAGTTTAAAAGACATTTCATATTACAGAACTACAAAATCATTCACATTTTATACTTCAGTGCTTTTATTTTTTATAAACAAGGTAAATATTAAGCAACAGTTTATAATAGAATTATTTTTAATTAACTATTCACTACTCAATTATTTGAGTACAATTAAATATATAGTGATTTATCACAAGACATCAGTTTCATTTTTAAGTATAATTTCTGAATAATTCCCCCACAGTGAAAAATAAAATTCATATAATTTCTTAATATTTATTCTAGAAAATCTGAGAAATGAACAGAAACAATTACATTTAACATATTTTAAGCCTTATTTAAGAAAAATTATATATAATTTCATTAACAAAGCACTTACATTTGAAATTTCCAACAGGTATTTATTTTTTTCAGCATCAATATCAATTATGCCTCCCTTATTTAGTTGTTTCTGATACAAATGATCCATCTTTTTTTGAAGTGCTAAAATTTCCTCATCAATCACAAATTCATCATCTTTAGCTGAAGGTGGAGGATAAAGTTCCTCAGAACCTTCAAAGTGAATCGGTAAGCGGCACATAGGACACAAAACCTGGAAAAAATTTTTTTTATCCATATTTAGTTTTGACTCAAAGGAATTAGTGATATTTTTGGATAAAAAATAATATAATGAAGCAATTATTTAAAAATTAACAATACAATATATAGAAAAAGGAATATATTTTTGATAACATGATTTTAAGCTGCCAGTAAAAATATTACATTTCACTAAAATTAATGCCAAGTTAATTTGAAACAGTGAAATAATTTACTACATATAAATTTAATAATGCATTAATTATTAAACTAAAACTAAGATTTGCAAAATTTATAAACATATTTCCCAATCAATTCAATTATTACATCATCATATATATTTAAGTTTAAATTTATAAAATTCATGGGTTTTAATTATTATTTTAACTTTTATAGTTGACATAATAAACTATACATAATGTCTAAGATATTTATAAAATAGAAATTTTTTGGAAAATGAATTAAATAAGACAAATATTCATAATATTCACTATATATACTCTTAACTCAGAAACCAATTTAAAAATTTTATGTTTGGTTTTACATATTTCAAAAATGTACAGAAAAACACTTTTTAAAAAATAATTTGATTTTCTTATTTAGTGAGAAAATTGGTGATTTTTACAGAAGGTATATGGACAAATGTTTTATCAAATAAAAAAAATAATAAATTTTATTCAATATTTTTATTTCAAAAAATAAATTTTACAAATATAATTTAGTATTAAAAGACATTTCTGTTAGAAAATCAGTTAAATAACCATACAAAAAAAAATAACAAATTTTATGTATTAACTATTCTAATCTCATACCATGAAAATTAAAAATTTAATTTACAAATACCTTTTTATCAGAAGGTGCATCACTGTAATTGGCTTCAACATTATTCTCAGAAGAAGCAGCATTTTTTACATACCTTGCCAAACAATGTGAATGAAAATAATGATAGCATTCTGTTTTAGTAAATACATCATTCTCACTAAAACCATACAGGCAAA
This sequence comes from Argiope aurantia, assembly GCA_026543865.1. Taxonomy (NCBI): domain Eukaryota; kingdom Metazoa; phylum Arthropoda; class Arachnida; order Araneae; family Araneidae; genus Argiope; species Argiope aurantia. The sequence goes on from JAPMOR010022613.1 coordinate 101,864, forward strand.
TTGCACATTCACCACAAGGTCGATTATCATTTGTCAAATGTTCTTTAGCAGCCTAGGATAAATATACATTTTTTAAAATCCAATAAGTTAGATTATAAGGACAATATATATTGAAAAACTACATTATCAGTTTCCAAACACAAAAATGTAATATTCAAATGATCAGAACTTGTGCAAACGAACATTTTGTGCGTGTTTAGGGGCTCTACAGGCCAGGCCATTTGTCCTACAGTTACCAAATTTGACTCGTATATACTCTGGATGGGTGGAAATTTCAAAGCAATTTTTGTTAAAATTTTAATTGAGATTATAGCAAATTTGACTTTTTTCATAAAAACCTCCAAAAATTTTACTACCCACATTTTTTTTTTTCTTTTCTAACAATACAAATTTAGTAGACAAACTTTTTTTTTTTTTGTATTTCCATCAAATAATTAAACTTTTTTGTGTGCTTAGTTTGCAATAGTAGATTACATCATTGTTCTGGAATTTCAATCATTTTCATTGTTTCATCAAATACTTAAATGTATGATTTTTTTCCACTGCTAAAAACTAAAAACTATTCCATTTAATATATATGTAATTTATAAGATGAATAAAAAAAAATGAAGTTACAATACTACAAAATTTAAAAGATAAATGAACCACACTGAAAATGAAATGATATACTGATAAAAGAATGTTTCCAATACGGCTGAGTCGTCATTAGACTGATCACCATCAGAAAGATCAATGTGCGGAATGTACAAAGCATATGAAAGACAATATGGCTTCAATATCTCACAATCTAAGAGAATCACGGACATGAAGTGAAATCTAATTGATTTGATTGAAGCTAAATATAATCAATATTCCCAGCAAACCAACTAGTCACCAAAAGTGACTAGTTATTAATCCATTTACAAATTGATTTTGTTAGATGTGAAACTAAGTAATTAGTTACAATTAATTAGTAATTAGTTAAGTAATAAGTAATTAGTTGTAATTAGTTTTTACTACTACATAAATATCACAGTTTAGCAATAACTTTTAAAACTCCTTAACTAATTCAACTGGTCTTTTACATTTATGTTCATTTCTGAAACTGATCATTAAAACTAATAGAAATTTTATTTAATTCTTCAAATTTGACAGATCCATTGCATGTCAAAAAGAACAAGTTATTCAGTTCAGTTCTGCTCTGTTTCAGTTCAATTATTCAGTTTTAAATGCACAGGTTACTCAAGAAGGGATTTTCTTCCTACACTTTCTTGTAGCAGAAAATTATCAATCACTTCAACAATTGAAATTTTATATTTTTAGAGAAGTTAGGGAACTTCAATATTCATCTGAGATACTTATCAAGAAATCATCAAGAGTTTTTAATATGCAGCCATTATGATGCAAATTTATATGAATCAGTAAAAACTTACGAGAAAACATAAAAATTCCATCTAGATGCTATGATTATGCACCTTTTTTTTAATTGTAGAATTTATCTAATTTTACTTACACTAGAAATGCATAAAAACTTAAAATTCTGTGTTAATTGTTTTACAAATAATACACATTAAAAAGTTGTTGAACGATAATGGCAATAAAAAAAAGATAAGGAAAACAAGCTTAATTCAGTTTTACAAATATATTACAACAACCAAACAAATCAAATTTAAGCATACAGTACTTCTAAAAAATGGGGAAAAGGGGGAGGGGGGTAAAATTTTTAAAAAATGGAATGATAATAAATATAAAAGGAATACCATGGAATATTTATCATAAGGATACCACTAAGGAATAGTATTCAAAATTTGGCAAATTTTAAGTAACTAATTAATTAACAACAATAAATAAATGCTTATTCCCTTAAAAGTAAAACTACAGTCAAATTAAAAACAATTCTTATATTATTGAATATATTTTTCTATCAAATAAGTACAACAGAATGTAACTAATTAAAGCAGCTGCACCTGTCATAGCTGATAAATCTAATTTCCAACATACAGAAAGAATAGAAAATTTGAATGAGGGAAAATTTAACAGATTTTTTAGACAGATCAAAATTTTATTTAATAAATGTCCTTTTATAAGTCTAATCTTGAAACAAACAAAAGTATAACATTTTATTTACAAAAACCATATTGCTTTATTTTTTTATCATTTTAGTGGTTATATTACATTATATTACCCACTTTCTCTCTTTCTGTGTGTGTATATATATATACCCATACATATGTAGCACGAGTTTGGTAAATGCATGGAGAAAAAGAATATAAACTTTAAATGAACTTCAATTTACTTTTCCTCGAAAGGAACAATTTGTATACAAAAACAAAGGCGGAAAGGATCCATTTACACCAGAACACAAGAGACAATGTGGAGAAGTTTTACTCTTTAATCATTTGATCAAAAGATTACAAAAGGAATTTTTTGGCCTATATTTATATAGGAAAGGGAATCTTGGGTATCTTTGAATGCAATGTGTAATGTTAAGTTTATTTTATCCCTTCACCAAAACATCAGCAATTTTGTAGAATGTATGTTAAAAATAATTTTAAAAGTGAGATTTAAATCTGGAAATAAGAGAAAATTTGAATAAGGTAACATAGGCTAATTTAAGATATATATACAATTAGGTGAAATGAAAATTAATATATTTCTCTAAGAAATTTTAAAAAACATGATCTTACAGCACAAAATAGCATCTATACTACTAATCTTTCATTCAATCTCAAATAAAACTATTAAGCAAATAAAACAATCAGGCAGGTTTCATCTTGCAGGAAAAAAAATCATTTTTACAAATAGCAAATTTATTGCAAAGATACAGTTAAAACTTTTCATGGATGCTTTAAGATACTCACTTCAATTATTTCAAAAAGCATAGAATTGCCAGTCTTGTTTTCCGCTAAAGATGACAGATCTTGCATAATACTAAAAGTTAAACAATAAGAAATTGGCCATAAATCATACTACTTCATTAAAACTGATGTTATTGATAAAAATAAAATTTTTCTATCAGTACAACAGTTGAAACATTAATTTAAAGAATTAAGTTTCAATAAAATACTCAAAAAATCTACACACACAAATTTACTTTTTTTTTTATTTTTTTTTCTCCACAAAGATTTTTTGCATTATTTAAATATTTTTTTTAAAAAACCCTGTTTAATGATATTTTATTTATTTTTTTTAAGATGTAAGGCTAGATACTAAAGCAATGCCTAACAAATAGTAAAATACTGACAAAAAGTGCATTCAACACTTTAATGTTTTACTACAACTGAAAGTTAAGTAACGTTTGTTTAAAAATGTTTGGTACATGAAAAGAAAGAAAAATATCGTCTACAAATTATTAACATTGCAAACACTATGATTTTACTTAACAAACTAGGAAATCATTCATATCTCAATTAAAGGACATTGGAAAATATCGGATTTAAAGAGCTAGAAAAATGAATAATAGGCTAGAATACTATTTTTTAATTAATTTTAATTTTACTTTATTTATTCATTTAATTTATTGATTTTAAAAAGTTTCTATTTACTATTAAACTTTACAAAAATAAACAATTTAAATTTTTACTAAATTTTTAAAATAATTTAGGCTTTAATTTTTTGATAAAAACTTATTTTGTTCCTAAAATAAAATAATTAGAAATTTCATGAATTTATTTTTACCAAACTACAAGTACTTCAATTATTAAAATAATGTTTTTATAAAATCTACAAATCAATAGACATTTTTAATCCACTAAAAATATCTTGTTAATTATTACCTATTGAGCTTTTCTTCAGATAAGCCTCTAGGATTCCTAATTGAAATTTCAGGTACAACTTGTGGATACTAAAATGAAACAAAGTTTTTTTTTATAAAATACTTTGAAAATTTATGACTAAAAGAAATTTTTTTAAATGAACGAGACTTTGAGACTACCAACCTCTTCACCCAAAATAAATTTCAAAGTCATTCGAACATATTGTTCATCATGATTATCTGCAGTGGCAGGATAGAGATGTATTGATACAGATGTCAATTTCCTGCAATAAAAAACACTTCATTCAAATATTTAATTTCCTATATTACAAAAAAGTATTCAGTAAAAAGAAAAAATATTACTTGCAGATAACTTTAATTAGTTTTAAAGAAATCACAATTATAATAATATTACATTTTTTTTATCTCTTGAAAAATTAACTACATTAAACATTAATAAAAAACATTTTTTAAAAAAATTATCATTTACAATATTTAAAAGAAATACAGATTTCTAATAAAAAGAATGTTTTAACAATTTATATACAGAATTAGTGCAATAATATCTTGAAATTATTTAGCAATTGTGTACTGAAATGCAACTTATCTCAGAAGTAAAATCCAGAAGAAAAAAATGTTTACTTCATAAGAGATTTTTTTTTCTGCTGTTACATTATCTTTAGCAAAGACAAATAATTTTAAAATGAATTTAATAAAAAGTCATTAAAAACTACTTTTTCAATCTTTAAAATTATTAATATTAATTTAATCATTAATTCATTATTATAATAGGGTATGTAGTGAGAAATTTCTGTAAAAATTAAACATCTTAGCAGAAAAAATTGGGTATCTTTGTATATGCATACCTATGTAAACCCTGCATATTTTCTAAGCATAGTATGTTTTCCGTTTTATAAAATTACATAGTTTTTATTAAAAAATTTTTAATGCATATTTTTTTAATTTTAATATTTATTTAAGTATTTGCATTATGCCTGGAATAGAATAGTTATCATTATAAGATTAGCAAAATGGCAACAAAATTGATGATTCAGGTTCTAATTCAGGTTTTTTTTTTTATCATATTCTTTTAACAGAAATGAATAGAAGCATTTAGAATAAAAAATCATAAAAAAAATATCACATCTTACTTTTGAAGTTTAGTAAAGAGCTGTACTAAATATTTTGCATTTTAAAAATTTAATAAAATTCTGCCTATTAACTTATATGAAAAAAATAAAAGAAAATGTATACTTTAGCTTCAAAAATTATATAAAAACATGATTATATGTTTTATGAAAAAAATTAATATGATTTGTGGGAATTCGAAAGAAAGATTTTCCGATTTCCATATAATTTTATTCACCACATAAATCAGAAAGACTTTAGCATTAATCGAAATAAAACAATACACAAAAGAAATCACAAAGTAATTGAATAAAAAAAATATTATATACACAACTATCATCAGATTCATCAAAACCATTTACACTGAAATGAAAATTAAAAAGCAATATGTGCGACGTAAAAAAAAAAATAGCTTGACACAATCAACTGGACTGCACTACTAAAGGCTTAACAATAGTTTTCATAAATTATAAAAACAAATATGCAAAGTTTAAAAAAATAACAGATCTTTAGTTAGAAGCAAAATAAAAATAAAAATTCTAATTATACATTTTTAAAAAGTATTTTTTGAAACTAGTGAGAAAGAGTGAGCACAGTCTCAAAATTTAATGACACTTCAAGTGAATCTTATTAAATGAGTTACTTTAAAGTTAATTAATGTGAAGAAAGCTTATTTTTTTTATCATAACATTAACACAATTCAATGAAGAACTGATATTATTTTGAATATCATTACAATAAAAATCATTGTTTAGGTCATATCTAAAAATAATTTTTCAAAAATTATTAAATCTAAAGAAAAAATACATTCATTCAAATAAAATATGACTGAAAAGCAACTTTCGCTACAAATTAACCGGTCACTAAAAGCACCTTGTCTAAAACAAAGGCAATTTTTAAAATATATGTTTCATCTTAATATTTAGATGTAAAATATTATGTGGTAAAATAATTCATATGAGGATATTAATACAAATTTGCAGCATCAATATAAAAATTTACATTTATTGAGTTAATGAGCAGTATTTAAAAAAATGAGTTCAATATGAATGTTTAATAAACATCACACTAGCTTCATATAAAAATGCTGTAAAAAAAATCAAAATACAGTCATTCTACTAAACAGTTTTCATTATCTTTATCAAACCAAAAATTGATCAACCAGCATAAAAACATTATGGGCTTAATTTACAATTTTGAAGCAAAACTTCATTCTGATGATACTTACTCCTCATAGCGCTTAACTTCAATTTCATTTATATAAATGGACTGGAGAGCTTCTAACTCTTGTTCAACAAAACTGCAAAGCAAATTTATTTATAAGTTAAATAAAATCAAACTGGTAACAATTTTTCAAAAACACTGAAAATACATTTATTAACCCCTTGTAGTACAGTGTTCTACTAGATGGAATATCTAACTTTGCTCAAGGAACTCAATTTAAGAATATTGTTAGGCAAGTTACCTTTACTCTGGGGGTTAAAAGTTGGAGTTTTTTTGTTTTTTTTAATCAGCATCTTTGCTTAGAGCTACATATTTTCTGCTCTTTATTTTGATAATGTTTGTTTTATAACTTTCTTACGGTAAATTAAATGTATTGAAAATGACATGGAGAGATTAACCAAGTCTTTCCATAGCATCAAAAGTGCTCAAGCATTGCCCTTGAATAGAGAATCGAGCACCCATCCCGCCTTCCGACGCATCTTAGGTCATGCTAAATTTGCTACACAAGTATAAAGCAGTGCTTTCTTATTCGAATGTAAGAAATTTTACTCATTTTTGAGCTTTACTGCATGCTTGCTTAGTCACCTCTTTAAGAGTTGTAGTGGCACAATGTTCCAGTTGATGGAACCACCACAAAATCAAAATGCTGAGTACAATCTTCATAAAATTTAATCTTTGTACTCTTTTAGGCCTAAATAAAGTACCTTTTTTTTTTTAAGTTTGAAATTTAAAGAGTAGTGTGTTACAAAGAGTTAAATTGCAGTTTTAAACATTTCATTAATTGACAAGCCAGTACAAACTAAAACAAAATCTTGTGTACAAAAATTTTTACCTTAACTATAGTGCAATAACAAAATCAGAGTTTATAAAGATATTAAAAAGTACATGCTTACATATTCTATAATGTTAGATAAAAATAACCCTTAAGAATCATTCTATAGATAGATAAAATAATATCAATCATTGTTTCTGTAAAGCCAAATTCAAGCAAATACAAAAAAGTTAAGCAATCATAACATATAAAAGGAAATTATCAGAGATGAAAAATATATTCTAGTGACATGCACTAATAATAATTTATTAAAAAAAATCAAACAATAAAATTTAGAGAATTTAAGATACAGAATGCTAAGAAGCATAAATATTTTCTTTTAATTCAACTTGATTATTTACATTCTTCATATGTTTTTTTTTTAAAAATCAAATGCCTATTTCAACTAATAATTAAAATAGATTTATGTAAAAATTATAATTAAATATTTCAATTGTCATGATTGCCTACATACACATGCATTAGGTCTACATATTATCACTAACACTTTAAATACTTTCCTCTGTAATTTGTTCTAAATGTATAACAATGATATCCACTGCTTTGGAATGCACTAAAATGATTTTGAACAGGGATTCATTTAGAACATGCTTATGCATTAAAATGGGAGATGTAGCTATGAGAGCAACATTAAAAATATACTATAAAGAATCAGGTACCACTGGTGAGAGAATGCAAGACCCTGCTAGCAACTATAAGGTTAAGTATGAGTTGGCCATTTTTTAGATAGCAATGGAAGATACAAATCCAGTTGAATTTGTTAAAAAAATTTCAATTTGTTTCAACTAAAACAATATTTCTGGTTTAACATATTATCCAAGAGAGTTTGAAGAAAAAGTCAAGACCTTACTATCCACCCTTCATTTTTTGAGATAGAAAAGCAAATCTCAACAATAGAGCCCTTTGAAGAGGATAACAGTCTGACATTCTACACAGATGAGTCCAAAAAAGGTTGTACATATTACACATTCGAAAATGGCATGAAAGTCCTTGAATGGAAAGGAAAACTAGAGGAATTTCATACCGTGTTTCAAACCGAATTGCTTGGACTGAAAAGGGCTATTATATGAGCTAGTGAAGAAAATGAGACAATTAAAATCTGGACAGGCAGTCTTTCAAGTTTGCTAGCAGTACAAGAATAACATTCTCCTCATCAACTTGTCCATCCAGTCCCTACTCTTCCAAAACCCAAATATTCTCTTAAGATGGATCAAAGCCCATGCTGGTTATCGAGGTAATGAAGAAGCTGATATTCTAGCAAAAGCAGCCATTATCTATGGTGTCCCAAAGGAAGCTGCAAAACCCCAGTGTCATCTTAAACAGCATCTTCAGAAAATATTTATTAGAAAATGGCAAAATCTTTGGGATAATAGTATTACTGTTTGTTCTGTTTATAAAGTCATCAAAACAGTAAAATTGCAACCACTCTCCTGGACTCGTGAAGAAACCTGTTTGTAACAGGACATGGTCCATTCCCTTCTTTTCTTCACCGTTTCCACTTATCAGAAGAAGATTATTGCTCTTGTGGAGAAGTCGGCGATCCCATGCACTTTGAGACATCTTGCTCTTTTACTCTTTCATGGCACCTCCGAAAACCCTCATCCTCGCTAGAAAGTCTTTGGTACAAAAGAGTCCTTAATAATTCATCTTCCAAAAAAAGAATCATAAACATGATTAGATTCCTAATTGATCAAGGAGAACTGCTGCAATTAGATTAACCCTATCAATTTCTTAGGGCACCATTTAATACAACTCGCATTTTATTCATAATTTATTCTTTAACCCCCTCAAGTAACTAATTTTTCTAATTCCTTTATATTTTCACTCATACTGTAGATTATAATGTTCATTCATACAGTTTTATTGTACTCAAGATATTTTTCATTCTAGTTTTTATAATTTCTTCTTATGTTGTATGTATATGTATTTTGCCATTTGTTTGTATCTTTCCTATTGATTGTTGTAATTTTTTTTTTTTTAATAAAGTCCATGTACATCTATTCCAAACCGGAAAGAGGTCACATGAGCTCTAGATATGGAGGTATGGTGTAGTTTTAATGCTATAATTAAAATTTTGATGGAAATTAAAAGGCAGGAAGACAAAGAGTATTTTAAATTTTGCTTCCTTGCCTTCACATTATTATAATATCACTTTTTTAATTGTTGTTTTAATACAATAGGAGATATTTTCTATTTATGAGACAATATTTTAAATAATTCAATTTAAACAGCAATTTACAGCTAGAATAATTATGAAGAGTTAATAAAAATTATTTAAACTACTTAATTAAAAATAATTATAAATTCTAATTGCTCATTTTTTAAGTATATTTAGAAATAATTGTATTATTGCTATTTATTGCCATTAATTAATGGAATTAATGTATTATTGCTATTGGCAGACTTTAGGTTTAATTTCAGGTCACTGATGAACATAGTTAATAAATCAATATGAGAACTTAGACAATTTCTCTAATAGTTAATCACCAATTATATTTTAAGCTTTTTTTTTGTAATTATTGACATGCAGTTAATACATCTAAACCAAATGACAAAAAAGAAAGGCAAAAGAACTTAATGACAGTTTTGATTAATATTATTTTGCAGAAATAATAAGATACAAATTTATAGGAAATTCTTGAACTAGATATATTCGGTTTCAAAATTTAAAAAAAAAATGTCTGAAAACTACTTAAATGGAATAAATACCTTGCACTATCCTCCATCTCAAAAGACTTTTCTTTAAAATCAACCATTTTAACAAGGTCTGAAAAAAAAATTGAAGTCATCAAGTTAGTAAAAAATTTGTTTCTATTTAAAAATTCTATATAATATAAATGTGTTGCATCAAAAGTATTTTAAAATAAATTGGCATTTATGAAAAAATACAAATGAAAAAAAATTCAGAATATTTCATTTTTACTTTTTCATTAAAAAAATTTAAAAAAAGGAGGGGATTCCCACTAGATTTTTTAAATTTCATGTTTTTTCTCATCTCCCCCTTTGCTTTTTAACTTCACTTATCTTGATGTCAATTTCATTTCCTTGCTTAGTTCCTATATATTTGTTTATTGGCTTTATATTTTTCAGAACTGGGTATCATAAAGAATTCAAGAAATATGATTTTCTTTTGAATGGATTGACAATTTTTTATAACAGAAACCAACTTTGTAGCAATAGTTACAACATTTTATCCCATATTATAATTTTTAAAAAACTTATTTTATCTCATTTACATCTTTAAATTTCAAAAGAACTGGGCTAATCACATTACCATATCAAACATTCTAAAAACAAGTATGAAATAAAACTAACATAATATTGAATAAATCAGAATATTAATATGATATACATAGTTTTTTTAGTATACTAATACAAAAAAGACAGTAATTTTGATGGAAAAAAATATTTCTCTGAATAGTATAATTTTTAGTGATTTTATGATTGTATTTTCAAACTACTTAATTAAATGAAAAAAGGTGCAATTCTTAAAAAAATTATTAATTGCATCATATCACAATATTATTCAGCATTTTTTAAATAATTGCTCAATTCAGGATACTTTTGAAGAAATCTCTCAGTTCTGGAAATTGCTGCATTTAAATTTTCTACAACTAATAAATGAAGTCCAGTTTGATTAAGACACTACTTTTTCACACATCACTCTTCCAGAACTCCTTTAGAATATAAAATGTCTGCTAAACCATTTATATTAATAGCCATTGAAGAGAATCTGAACCCTGGAAAGGAAAGGTACTAGAGAAGAACAGAATTTCTTTTAAGATATCATGAATGAAAGATTCAATGACTTTTAAATAAAATCTTGACCAATAGAATTTTGTAGAAATTCTAATCTCAAATTTATGTGTATTATTTTTTTCAAATAAGATATGGTTGAAGTGTAGTTAAGCGTATCCCCGAGTTTGTAGCCAATATGGCAACCCAATGAAACGATCTTCTAACAACCCTTATGTTGTTTTGTTTACTACTTTTTACAATGGTCTACATGAACTACAACTATTTTATAAAAAATGTTTAATTAAAATTTTTTTACTTTTAATAAGACATTGCAATTTTATTTTTAAGGTGTCTGTACAACATATAGACAATTCATTCGAGTTTTACATTTATTATAGAATTACATCTTTATAAATCTTGATAAAATCAATGAAAATTAAATAATCAAGAAGATGATTCCCAAAATTCTGAAAATAAATTTTCAAAATTTAATCCAAACCTATAATTTAAATTTGTTGTTAGTTTGACTTAGAATATGTAAAAGATGCGATATCCAAAGAATATCCAATGGCCATCTTGGAAATAAACAAGATTTCATCAAAGAAACATTTAATTTGCATTTTTTAGGATTGTAATGGTTTTAAATGCCATATTTGGCAAATTATTATTTAAAAAAAATTCTAATTAGTCAATTACAGAAGAAACAATTTTAACTAGACAAATTTAAGACTCAGCCAGCCTCACTCAAATAAAAAAGTTTTTAAAAAACTACATTTTGAGCAGTAAAAAAAAAATCCAGAATTCTGGATAAATCTGCAATAAAAAAAAATAGATTTTATCATTTAAATATTCAATGGTAGAAGAATTATTAATAGACTTTGAAAAAAAGGAAAATAAAAAAAAATGAAGGGAAACTCCAAATATTAGCTATCAGTACGAAATAATAACCTTTCTTGATCCATGCATCAATGAATTTCGAGAGAAATTTTTAGCTCCATTTTTTAACACACATAAAATGCATTTATTTATTACAAAAGTGATAACCATTCAAGGCATTCAAATAGAAAAATGACAATAGATATTTTTAAAGCTATTCAAAATTAAATATCTACAAGTTGAAACTTTAATGACTATTTCTTGAAATGCCAACAAATTTATCCACATACAAAATGCTTTATGTGTAAATTAACAACAATTAAAAGGTGAGAAAAGATTTGAATTTCCTATCTTAATACTTCCATTAAAACTCTTTATTTTATTCATAATTTATATGAACAATATCTTGTATAAACATAACGATTTAATACACAGATCTAATACATATATTGTAACTAAATACCAATAATAAATTTCCAGTAGTCTAGCATGTTTTAAATCAAAATCTAGCACAAATTCAGGAGATAGTATGTATGAGTATAATCTGGTAATAACATAAAATTTAATAATGGACTAACTAAAAAATTTTGTTCTTAGAAGGGGAAACTTCTTAATAAGGAATGAGTATGTTTTATTACTATCTGACAGTTTTTAAATCTTTATTAAAAAAAAAGAAATTTAAAGATTTCTGAAAATGTGCTTTTTTTGACACCTATGCTTCAAATTAAATATTTAAATAATGAAGCAATAATATCTATACATTAGATTCATTTGATCTAAATAAAATATGAAAGAAACATCATGCAAAATTTAAAAGCTTAGGTTTTAAATGGTTGGCGAATATTTTAAATCCATTAATAAAACAAATAAAAGATTTTGCATTCATCATTTTTTAAAAAAATAAAAGCAAGCATAGTGGTTATTTATACATTCAATTAAATTCTTGGGATCCTGTACATTAATTTATAGTGAGATAATATAATACAAAAAATCATCTACAAAACACTAATTTTAATGGCTATTTTCTAATTATTAGAATAAGAAATTACTAGAACACTCTACGTGGAAATATGTTTAGATGATATATACTTTTGCAGGATCGAATTTAGAGAATTAACGTAATAGATAGGAAAAGTTTCAAATTTGTCTAATACAAATTTAATACATTTATTCTATTTCATAAATTAATGCGCTAAAAAAGGCAGCACATGTATCAGAAAACAAGAAAATATTTTATTATTTTGATTACCGAATCAAATAGCAATTGCATAAGGAACTCGGGAAAAGAAACAAAGCTTTTGCCGTTTCTTAAGTATCATACAGTTATGTAAAAAACAGAAGAATACAGCCACCTGAACATATGATCCTATAAACTATTTCAAATGCCCACAACAGCTATTTGTAACGTAGATAAACGTCATGATTCTTGCTTACGTACTGCATATGCATTAGGCTAATAAATGAAGTAAATTACTTTATTAAACTAGCCGGTGAAAACTAAAACATAAGCTTAAAATAGAAAAAGTCAGATAAATTATTACAAAGTAAGTGAATTTCTTCAGGATATTTAATACTCAATTCCACATGTTTTTTTTTTTTTTTTTTTTTTTTTTCCCAGTCTATCTCATTTATTAGATAAATAACAGTGATGCGGCATGAAAGTTATGCACTAATCATTTTAAGTACAAATGGAACATCAAAATTTATCTATTCAGATAAGAGAAAACACAAAAGTTAAGAAATATAATACTTACTTAATTTGCATCATAGAAGAAAAATTACTTTCTTTTTTAATAAATTCTTGAGAGAACTTTCGTTATATGCAGTAAGTAAAAAGGGTTGACGAAGAGTATAGTGAATATAAAATATATTTACACTTCAGTTTCGTATTCTTAACTGTGTAGCTGTAGCTTATATTTTCACCACTAGCTGGCCTCCAAAGCTCAGAGAAACAAAAAATTAAATAAAAATCAATATTAAAATTTTTTAAAGGTATTTCAAATGCTTTTAACCATATAAGTCATCCAATTTTTTTCACCAACTAAAATAATTTTTTTTATTTTTCCTATAATAGTTTACTTTAGCAGCAGACGATCTCCCTAGAGTAAAAGTGTTGCCATATTATTACAAAAATAAAATAGCATTGTAAAAAAAAATTATGAAATCAGTGTTCACTGCATTCGTCACTATTTTATAAATGCAATTTTGTTTACATTTTCCATTGCAAGTTTTCCTCTAATCTGTTAATTAAAATATCTAAAATGAGTCAAACCGATGGTAAAAATTCTCCATCAAATTTAAGACAGAATGTCAGTTTTAAATTTTCAAAGATTACTCCTAAAACATTAACAGGAAATCGATTGGATGAAGGAAATAAAGATTATGTTTTGTCTGTTGATAAAAACGAGATTAAAAGGTATTTGTTGCACTAAGATATCTATGCTTATTACTTAAAATATTAGTTTTTTTATATTAATAGATTGTAATTACCTTTTAGTACTCTTCCGAAAGATAAACCCAAAGAGTTGGTGATTCCATTAATTAAAAGGAATAACTGGAGAGGTTCAAAACCACTTGAATCAGATGAGAAAGAACAGAAGACTGATCTTGATAATCTTGCTGTTCAAGAAATATTAAAGGGTAAGATATAAAGGGCTCATTCCTCTATTAACAAATTTTTAATATTTAGTATATGGTTTTATTTTATTGCATTTGTACTATTCCTGACTATGGAACTATTATGATAATGGCGATAATTCCTATGACAGATTAACATATTGCATTTTTCTGAGGTATCTGTTACAGAAGAAGTTTCTGAATGTATTAACTATTAAAACAATTGTGAAAATTTCACAGATGTATCCTCATTCTATAATTGAAATTTTCTGACTTGATTCTCCCTACTGGACAAAATATCTTGGAAATTTTTGTGAAAGTATTCACATGCAAAATAAGACTTTCGCATACTAAACTATCATAACGGTTTATATCTATTTCTAATATACATTGTGTTTCTATTCGTTTAAAAGAGATATTAAAAAGAACAATTGTATTTTTATTAATAAGTACATTTGCAATTCTTAAAGGAACAAATTCCTTATAAAATTTCTACTAATTAAAAGGCTTTGTTTTTAATCTTTATCAATCATTTCTTGTAACATAAGTTTAATTTTTATTATTTCTGTGGTTCATCTTCCCTTAATGGAGTTAATTTTAATATTTTCATTTTTACAAACTAATAAATTCCCTTATATTGAATGTAAATTTCTATTTTTTTTAATAATTGTTTGTATATATGTATGTAATTTTTTCTGTTGGGACTTATGAACATTCTTTTTTTTTTAACCAAGTCTTTTTAAAAAACATTTATGATTCAAAATGCAATATTCATATTATGCTTAATATTTAATGATTTTTTTTTAATATTTACTATGAAATATATCTTTGTTTTCAAAAAGTGTTCAAAAAATATTTTTTGGAGGTTAATAGAAAAAATTTACTTCGGGTTTTTAAGAATTTAATTAATAGTATGGTTTTCTTATCATTCAAGTAATCCACAGAAAGGCTTTCCATGTTGAAATCATCCTCTTGTATTAATATTATTTGACTGTGAGGACACCAAACTTATTTCAGTTTGTGATATTTTATGAATTAAATTTATCTCTGAGAATGAGACATTTCTGAAATTTTTTTAAAGCAGAATATTGAACATATTTTATGTCACCTGCGCTTAAGAATTTTAAATTTCATACATTACTATCTTCACATAGAAATTATCTTAAATGAAACATCAAATGCTATTTATTATACATTTAATTCTGTTAACGTTGTCTAAAGCTAGCACTTTTTTTTTCATTCATTTGCTATTCTGTATATTATCTGTGATAATTGTATTTGCGGTACCATTTTATTTTTTTGTTTGAAAATGAGCAGACAGAGAACTTTTACTAAACAAATTCTAAACTGCAGGCAGTTGCATTTGTGGAAAATTCTGAATGGCTGCTCAGCATTTCTTTATAAATAAAAAACAATTTCAAGAATTGTTGTGGCACAAATGCAAATTATCATCAATAATGAACAGTTTCAAAACTAGAACAACCCATTTTCACTAAAAATTGCTTCTATAAAATAAATTATTTATTTCATTTAAAACATTTTTTTCTGAAAATTAAAGAACATAAACTGTAGGAATGGAAAATTATATATTTGGTAATATTTTGAGATTTATCTTTTGTGCCTGGCTTATGGAAAGTTGCATATATTTTTTGCAAGATTAATGGATCTGCATGCAGGCTATAATTTAACATTCATGAAAGTTTTAAAAAAAAGTTCACCTTATACATAGAAAAATTTACAGTGTTTAAAGCAGATTGTTTTTTTTTTAATATGTAATTGTGATAAATTGTTCATATAGTAATGTTGTTTTGTTGATACTCAGTTCCATTTTGATGTTTCCTTCATCCTCATTCTATTTTAAACCTTAGTATGTGTTGTTGGTTGTAATAGCTTACATGGGTTTCAAAATTCTGTTTATGTAGCTTCCATAACTGATATTATCAGCTAGCTCATATTGTGCCCTCTTACAAAAACTTACAGTTCTTCCCTTTTTCATTTATAACCTTTGTGGAATTTAGATGGCTTGATTTTGTTAAAATTACTACTGGTAATGGCTTAGTAAATGGAAAAATTCGTGATTATATGGTTTAAAGAAGCCTTTCAAAATTAATTTAACATTGCTATGTTTGAGAACAAAATATAAATCCCTGTAGTATCTTTTAAACAGGATAGTTAGGTTCATTTCAGCAACTTTGCAGTAAGTTCATTTTTTAACAGTTTGCCATAAATTTCTCTTTATTCTTTGATATGCATGTAATTTAGATTCAGTTTCAAAAATTATATAATGTGTCATTACAATGGTATAGGTGCAAATGAATAGTGAATGAAATTAATCTCATTTAATGTTCCCAATTTTAATAACTTTCTCTTTTCTGCCTTCTAGTTTGCTTTTGAATTTAAACATCAACTGCCCATAATTAATTCTTATTAATCCCAATTTTAAAAAAGGAAGGGGTAGGGCAATACTGACAACTGTTCCTTTTGGCCCCAAGTGGTACTGTTTGGGTTTCATTGTTATTTCTTGACAGGCACTGCCAAATTGTCCATCCAAACCCATTCATAAATATTCATCTTGAACATAGGTTCCCAACAGGGCCATATCATGTTCTGTGTTTAATGTAAAAAATAATCAGAAGGGCAGTCCATGCTATACCTACCTATTTAGGAAATTAATATAATAGCATGTCTGAATTATTAGATTTATATATCAGCTGCATGAACACATTGAGTTGGTTGAAATATTTTCACAAATACAAACACAGCAAGTCATCAAATTTAGTAGAGAAATTTGTAATACCAAGAATTCAGGTATCAAAAATCACTCTAGTTACTTCCCTAATTGTAAGCAAAAGTGCAAAAGATTTTAGTTGCTTTCCATTCATCACATTTAGCTGCATGCGGGTTCAGTTTAAAAACTTATTTATTGTCTGAGAACAATGATTACATCACTAAACGTCATAGTTTTCGACTGTTTTTATTAAAATTCATATCTGACATTAATAAAAGAGCATGGTTAAAACTGCACTGACCTCAATCATCTCATTAATCTTCTTTATTTCTAATTGTAAAATAAAAAAGAAGAAGAAAAGAGGAAGAATTATAATAATAATCCAAATGTTAATGTTAATTATAATAATCCAAAGAAAAAAGATTCTCTTCAATATGAAGGAATATTTTTATTTAAATATAGATAATTTCTTTCCTTTGTCTTTATTTTTAAACTGATCAAATTGCAATAAATTGTCAATATTATTTGTATTTTAGAAACATCTGAAAGAAATGCCCAATGGGAAAATCGAGAATTTTCCAATGTTACTGTTTCTATTCCTCTCATTATGCAAAACAAGATACCTGAAGGATATGAGACAGATGATAAATTAGATGTGTCTTTAAGAGCTGAAGAGTCAACTCTGGAAGATTATGAAAAAATTCCTGTTGAGCATTTTGGCATGGCTATGATTCGAGGAATGGGATGGAAAGAGGGAGAAGGTATTGGGAATAATAATAAAATGTAAGTTATAATTCAAGTATTTATGTATTTTTTAATTTTTTAAAACCAAATTCAGTTATTTAAATTCTTATTAAATATAAATAGATTGTTTGATTATATATATATATATATATATATATATATATATATATATATTATTTTAGCTCTAATTTAGGCAAATAGCTTTTTTTATACCTAGCAGTAAATCATATAATGTAAGTTTTTTTTTTTTTTGCAAAATTATTTTAATAATCAGTTTGTTATTATTAAATCTATGGTATCTTTAATTTTCATGACATATATGGTGTAGATATATAAGCTATACTATTTTATTATGTATTTGTATCATGTAGTAATATTGCTTTTCATTTTTAGAAACGAAACATCTTTATTAATTTTTTCTGAAACTTTACAAGATAAATTTTAAATTGTAAAAAATACTGCATTTTTCATAAGATTTTTTTTTAACATTAATCTCTTAATGTGATCCTCCCCCCTCTCCCTTATTTAAGAAAAATAATCCAAAATTATGGTTCTTTTGTTAAGCAAATGCATTGGTTTGATTTTTGTGCAAAAAATTGAATTAGCTGATATGAGTTCAGTTTGACTAGTTCTCTTTAGCATTTATTTCTATACTGATAATTTTCATGATTACATTTATTCATTGACAAATATGTTGGTTACAAATAACTATCTAGCATGCTAGATGATTGTCAACTTAAGGTTAAAGACAATCATGTAATACAAATTTCAGAATCAAAGTTTTGCATATAAATTATTCACAACATGAAAATATCATGTTACCAAATATAGTGAAGTCGGTATAAAATGATAAACTTAGTTATGGTAATGTTTTCTTTCGTCCCATAGGAATTCCTATTTACTTAATATATTTGGAACCTGTTTGTTATCACTTTTTGTATGCAACTGTTTGTAATGATAGTTTTACTTATTTAGAAAATTAGTGTAGTACATCTCCAATTTGTTCCTTTCCTTTTAAAATGACAATCTATAATGAAGAATATGTGATCATTGGTGAATCAGAGATGGGGGGGGGGGGTTGTAGCTATTGGAATAGCATAACATGTCTACAAATGGCCATTGTTGAAGCTTATTTACTTGAAGTTAATACTTCAGATTGAAATTTGATTCCGAGACAGTGCTGTATAAAACATTGACATTTGGAAAAGGGATATAAATAATTTTTGAAATTGATCAACTGCTAAAGCAAGTTGATGTTATTAATATGTTATTTTCCAGTTGATGATAGTCTCTTTTTGAAAAGAAAAGAAAAGATATTGAAGATAATGATGCCTGAAACTAACAATTTTTTTTAAGTGTGTCTATGCTAAGGAATTATGATTTCAAATTTAGCAGTGAATGGTCTTCCTTTTTTCATCACCCTTTTGTGTGCACTTCAGACATGATGTATTTTTGTGAATGTCAACCTTTTTATTCATTATACTGTATTAGATGTTGATTTAAAAAATCATTCTTACTTATCAGTACTATATTTATCCTAGGTGTGTTCAGCCTATTGAAGCACAGCGTAGACCTAAAGGCCTTGGACTGGGAGCAGATGCTTCTGCTGTGAAAAAGAATCAAGAAAAGGCAAAAGAAGAAAAATTAGAATTGATTAAAGGAGCTTATGTTAATATTACTCAAGGTCAACACAAGGGATTTTATGGAGAGGTAATTAACTGTACATGAAAAATAATATGTAACTGTAATCTAATAAATATTTCATGTCTATTTATAATATATGTGCATGCATGTATGTGTGTTGCACTTTACATGTCAGACCATTTTATCAGTTAAAGTAACACATCTTTAATGTCTAAAAATTTCACTATATCATGGATATGGAGCTATATCTAAATGCTTTAACTGAAATTAATGATATATAATACCCTTGCCAAATCAACTGCTCATTGAAGGGACTAGTAAATATATAAAGTAATAAATGTAATGCTAAATTCCATGTTTTTTATCCCATATCTTACCACAGCTGTTTTCTTTAGTTTTCAAATATGACATACATTATTACACAAGGTGTTTCATAACTATATATGTAATCTTTTGGAGGGGATATGAGACTCAAAGATGAAACAGAATCATATGAAAATGTTCAACCTAATATTTCTTTTTTCTATTATAGATGGTATTTGAGAATATCCATATTACATAAGACTTGCAATAAATTTTTAATTTTTCCATAATAGACCCATACTTTACAGTACCTAGGCAAGCAGAAATAATCGAATATTTCTTTGAAAATTTTGCCAGCATTTTAGAATGAGTAACATGTCCAGTAGTCTTTACTGTATGAAATGTAACTTTTATATGATGCAGCTAAAATATTTTTATTCACTAAAATATATCGCATTTGGTCTAGATATTAGCTAACTCAATTGCCAGGCTTATACTATTTTAATAACTTTTTCTAGAATTATCTAAATATTCAACTACTCCCACTTTTCGTGCCAACTTACAAACATACAATTGAAAAAATTTTCATATCTTTTTTTATTCTTCAAGATGTATTAAGAATTCCTTGCCCTGTCTTTTTTTTTATTATTATTATTTTATAAATTACCAATGTTTAGTATTACAGATTATGGACACAACTTTATATACTTTTCATTCTTGGATTTAGAAATTTTGTGCGTGTGCCAGGAAGTGTCCGTTTCATCAAAAAGGAGTTGAGGTTAAAAATAAATTGAGGAAACTGCTCATTGAAGTACTATATTTATCTTACATTAGTAATAGAGTAAACTCAGATTATTTATAGAATTGAGAGGAGTAATAACCTTTCACTTTCAGCATAACAGCCCTGAGTGGAGTACAGTTATCGAAAAATGTAAATTTCAGAATCTTGAAGTCAAATATTATTTTTTCAACCTCCATACATATTGCAAACATATTGTTACTGTTAAAATGTACGTTATATATTTATTTGTATTTGTCTCTCAAGTTTTCTTCACAATAAGTGATGATGATATTTCTTAAACTATATTCTTGCATGGTTCTGATTCATTTTTTAGCACTCTACTCCATTCAAGTAAAACCAGTAAGGAAACATTTTTTATACTTTAAGAGAATAATTAAAAGCTTTTGATGTTCTTTATTCTAAATCTGAATTATTGTTGGCAAATTATGATGAAATATTTCTAAGATTATGTATACTTTTAGTACATCTGAGCTCATCTTTGAATGCTCTACCCCCTTCAGGAGTATGTGCAATCAGTAAGAAAACACCTTGCATAATTTAAAAGAATAATTAAAAACATTGTTTTTTTTTTCTTTTCTTTTTTTCTAAATCTGAAATATTGTTGATGCATTATTTGATTAAAGGTTTCTAAGTTTTTATATACTTTTTACTTAACTGAGTTTAAATTTATTTAATACTTATATTTATCACATAGTTGCAAAAATAACTCATTCTTACGCAAATATATTTTTACAATGGTTTCAAGCCAATTTTATCAACTGTATCACTTAACAATATGAAAACATTTCAGAATATTTGGATTTATTCAATTTTGAAATGTTTTCATGTTGTCAAATGATAGAGAAGAAAAAATTGACTTTAATTCAGTAAAGAAATAAATTTTGTGTTTTTTTTAAAGCTTTTTTTTTATTTGCAGCTACATGATACATGTTGATTTTAATTTGAGCATAAGTAACTTCAAATTCTTTATAACCAAAATAATACTTTTTATGTTTAAATACTTTTAAAACTTTCTAATAGTAATTTTGTATTCATTTTTTACATATTTATTGTTTGAACAATAATGCTTGGTTGTAATCAAATCTTGTATAATTATATCTACTGAGGAAGACTAAAAGTAACTGACGTTGAGTCATATTGAAACAGTTTTGCTAGCAAAAAGCTAAAAAAAAAAAAGAAAAAAAAACATCCATTTTTTTAAATTAAAATTCATTTTTATTTCTGTGTTTGCATAATGTAACATAACTATTTTTGTGTTTAATTACTCTTTTGTGTGTCATTATAATGCTCTACAAACCTATAGTGAACACTTTCCCAATTACATATGAAAAATTATGATTTCTTCTAATTACATTTTTAAGGGAGGATTTTCTGGAATTAGACACAATAACATTGTTCATTCATTTTTGTCCATTCATTCATTATGTGTGTTTGTGTGCATGTGTACATATTTCAAAGGAGGTAAAATCCAATAGCTGAAGAAAATTTGTCAGTTGAAACTAAGCTTCTTATAAATGGGATAAAAAATTCATATAAAACTTCATTCGAATTTATTTTTTTTAAGCTTTTATGTTATTACTTTACATGCACTCTCTTGGCTACTTTTCAATGACTTTGTCTTTCATATCTGCCATTAATGATTTTTTCAAAAGGAAGTTAAATGAGCATGCAAGTTACAACTATAAGATTAGTATTAAACTTGAAAGCAGACTATTTTCTACTCTGTATAATTTTTTATGCCTTTAAATGCATCATATCTTTATAAAATTAGGGTTTCAGTCATACTATTAATTGATACGTAAATATTGGATATAATTGTTATTTGAACTTGATTTATATTTGAGATTAAAGAAATAAAATGTGGAATTGAAATATTTTACTTTAATGTCAAAATTTGACATTGATTTTTATATTGTGGTACAAAATTTTAAAAGCTTGAAAGACTTTTTGTGTTATTTGAAAGAAATATGATTGAGAATCTTAATTTTTTTATAGGTTTTAGGCTTAGATGAAGAAAATGCTCGTGCAATTGTGAAATTAACTACTGATGAGAAAGTGACCTTGCCTGAATTTTATATTAATGTTGTCAGCAAGAAAGAATTTGACAAAGAAAGCAGAATCATAAGTAAATCATTCACTAAATATCAATTCCAAAGTTTGATTAATTAATGTGCTTCTAGAGAAATGATTTTTACATAAATTCCATTCTTCCTTAGACAGAGCTGCTTATGAAAACTTCAAAAGAGAAAAAGAAGAAAAAGAGAAAAATGAGAAGCAATCTTTGAAAAGGGAAAGAGAAGAAGATCCAACAGATCCAAAAGCAGAAAAAAAAGACAAGACTAAAACATCCATTGAAAGAAGTTCTAATAAATCTGAGAAGCGTTCTAAAAGACATCATAGTAGAGAAAGAAGGTTAGTATTAAATTGTAACTCAGTGGTCAGTTACATGATAAATTAATGCTTTTTGTTCTCTTATATTACCATATGCTGTTTTTTATTTAATAATAATATATTGCATAGTACAAATTTGTGTCATATTTCATTGAAAGTAATTCATTTCTATTATAGTAAAATTATTTCATATTCAATACAATAATCTTTTTATAATTACTTGAGCTTTGAAGACTATTTCTTGCTGCTTTAATCCATTAAGGTCCAACTTAATTTAAGGTATAGGTTACAATAAAATTATTTTAAATTATGTTGAAAATGCTAAGCTTATAATAATTGTTAGTAAAATTAAATGCTAAACTGAAGATAGTTACGTAATAAAACTAGATTCTGATGAGAAAAAATTAGTAAATTTATATTATTGTTTTTATTATAGTATTTAATATTATATTATTTATAGTATTTAATATTATAAAATATCAAAAAATAATGGTTGTTTTATGATTAGTTGCATTACTTTGAAAATAAAATTTTAAAAAGTTCAAAAAAATGGCATATGTTTGCTGTAAATTATTTAGAATTGTGAGAATACATAAGGACTTATTAGATGAAGTAAAAAAGTGTAAATGTGTTCACTTTAGCCATAAAAAGAAAAAAAATAAATATCCTATAAATTGAATACTGTGCAATATTTGTTAAATTCCTTGCTTGCTTATAATCATTAACATTTTTGTTTCACGTTGAATACTTTTTACTAAATTGTAATGCAGCATTTTGCTTGTCTTGTTCAACTAATATTCATAGTAAACATTTGTTTCAAAATTTCTTAATTTTTATATAAAATTTCATTTATTTATTAAAAACTTCATTTCATCAAAAAAGGGGGGATTAAGGGGCATTATTTTTGATAATGAATTTTTTTATATAATAATTTTTCTTATATATGTGATTATATACTTATTCAGTGTAGCTGGTTGGTATATAATCATGTGTTTTAAGTTATTAGCATTTAATAATTTAAAATTTTTGATGAAATATAAGCCATAGTTTCTGAAACAACTATATTTTACATGCTTCTATAATTATATATGTGTGTGTGTGTCTGTATGTTCATATTTACATCTGTTTTCTCTATCTTTCTTTTTTATTATTATTATTATTATTTCTCTGATTAGTAATTTTACCTGTTAGTTTTAAAAAAAGATTTCATCTCATATTCTGATTTAAAAAATATTTGCAATTATTGCTATGAAAGGTGTACATTTTCATTTCATCTGAATATTGTATCTCTTTTTTGTGTTGTGGCTACTTCATTTTTATCTAATAAGCTTACCATTTTGTATCTAGAATACAAAAGAGAATAAATTTCCTAGCTTTCCATTATAAGTTTTAGCCATTAGTCATCCAACTTTATCCTAAGTTCATCAATAAATGTACATCCATACTATTCTCATAAGGTAAAGTTGCCTTTAAATGCTAAAATCACTTTAGAGTTATGGAGAAAATGAATTTAAAAATTGACCATTCCTCACCTTGTATTAACTTCCTAGTTCAAGGAAGAAGAAGTGCAAATGCAATTATTTCAGATACTGTTTTCCAATATCTGCTGAAATTCTTGATTGCCAAGGTATGTTATGGAATTGTTTTATAAATTAATGGCTAAATTTTCTAAAAAATACTTTCCTGAAAGTGTTTACATAATTAAATTAAGCTGTATGCAGGTTATACCAGAAAACTCTGACATTTTTTATAAAAGGTATAAAATCAATTAACTGATGTAGAAAAATACTTTTTGCACTAAATTTCACCTCATAGTTAAGAAAAAATCCACTCTGCAATTTAAAAAAAAATGAGCTCTGAATTTTTACACGGGAAGCTTTGTGCCAGAAAAGCAATGAAACAAAATATAAAATACCATAGTTGCCATCAATTCTTTATGTGTTTTATTAACATATAAAAATATTCAAGATTTTCAATTAAATACAAATCACGCATGCAATCCAAACACTTCCATAATCAACACATATGAATCGACTGAGTAGGATGTGGATACATCCAATTTATGCTGTAACAGGCATAGAGATTAAACTGGGGAAGTAAATTTACAAGATAAATGTTCTGTAACAGGACAAAAGTGCTGGGAGAAAGAAAAAAAAACTATGAGAAAAATTTTAATGCAATCTATATTTTTCTGTGAAATTTGAGTATATCTTAATTTAAAATGTGTTAAGAACTTCAAATGCATTTTGTTTATCATTTTTAAATCCAAAAGCTGCCTTTGGGAAACAATTATCTAATATTTTGATTATTTCAAGGTTTATTTCTCATTTTCCAAATAAAATTATCTATACCAATAGGTGATTACAATTATAATCTTTAAAAAAATTTAATGGATTTTTTTGCAATTAAACATTTTTCTTATCCACCTAAAAAAAACATTGCTGACCACTTACTCTCTTTGCTTGATTTCAAATATGAAATGTATTATTAAAAAAAACTATACAAAATCTTTCATTTTATGGCCATAGTTAAATGTTAACTATATTCTTCTGGGTGATATATAAATAGCCAATTTAAAAATGAACTTTTACTGAATAAAATCAATTTGTAAGATATAATTTTGTCTAAGGCTTATGACATCTTTAAAGTTATTCTTAAATTGCAATTTTTCTCTCAAAAAAGGAAATTTTATATCTTGTTTTGAATAAATACTCTAAAGTACTATAATATTTACTTGTCTTAATTTATGAGAATATTATTAAATTCAAGCATTGCAAATGCATTCAGTACATAACGAGGAAGTTGTTTATTGTGTTGCTTGATTTGTATGAATACTGGAAATATTTTTAGCACTGTTTTTTGCCTTAGCAGGAAGTCATCTCGTATATGAGAATGGGAGGCCAGGATATGTGCTTGGTATCCCAAATATTGATGGTGCTGGAAAAGAGACATGATTAACAGGTACCTGTGCTGACTGGAATGACAGTTTGGCTGTACCAAAATGGGTCATTTGTCTGTGAGCTTAATATTAGATTCTGTTGCTTTTGACCAATCTTCATTCAAATGTTTTCTTCTGACTTTAATTCATGTTTCAGGCTGGATTTACTTGTGATTATTTTTTATTTTATTTTATTGCAGCATGAAACTCTTACATGAAGGGTATATTATTCTTTAGTTAAATATTTTAATGAGAATTTTTTTTAATTATAATTTGAAAGGAATGCATACTTAATATTATTTTTTTGTTCTTCTATTTACTTTTAGTGAAGAAAACCACAGTTATAGCTCAAAATCTTCCAAACTGTGGGTGAGACCTCAGTTGAGGGTTCGATTCATTGATGATAAATATAAGAAAGGACGATATTTTAACCAAAAGGTATGATTTTTATGTCTAATATTACAATTATTTAAGTTTTTCTATTATATTTTATATCTGTGATGTTTTATATCTATGTATTGTAGAGTTGTAGGTGATGGAATTTACCTTATCTATATAAATAAAATTCTAAATTTTGCTCACATTTAACATTAACACATCTGTGACAGTTAATTAAATAGTTAATTTATTAAAAGCTAAGTTTGCATTGCAGATGCATTATATTACCAAAACATAAAAAAAAGGTATTTGATGAGATTTCTAAGAAATGCAGCACTAAACCTACTTTTTTAAAGTCCTATTCAATTTTTTTTTAAATTTATATTCTATCAACTGCTAATATTAAATATGTTCCATTTCTTGCTTGCAAAATTTGCAACATACATTGGTGTGCAAAACTTAAGCAACAGGTATGTTTTTTGCCATAACTTCACGAGAAATCATCTGAGAGACATGAAATTCAGAAATGAGATACAGCATTTTGTTCTGAAAGAATGACGAAAGCATAGTTGCGCAGAAATGAATACAATGCATACAGTATGGAATCAAACAAAAAAAGGCTTTATTGAACTCATGGTATCGCTACACATGATTGTCTGTCGAAGAGGAAGAACAGCAAGCAGATGTTCCTTAGTATGGGATATACCTTCCCCTTACTGCAATGGTTGCTTCGCACCATCTCCCCATACTCAGCACCAGATTGCCCAACAGTTCTTGAGGTAAGAGTGCCCATTCCTCAATCAGCATCTGTTTAAGTTGTCGGGTGCTCCCAGGAGGATGTAACCGTGCCGCAAGGCGTCTCCCCAAAGCATCCCACACATGTTCTATCGGATTTAAATCAGGGGAGCACGCCGGCCAATCCATTCGTGATATCTTCACTTTCCAGGAGCTCCTCAACACATGAGTCCTGTGTGTCCGTGCATTGTCATCCATAAAAACGAAGTCTGATCCAATGGCACCTCAGAACAGACGCACATGGGGAAGGATCACCTCGTGACAATAGCGATCTCCAGTTACAGAACCTCTTTCGAAAACGTGGAGCTCAGTCTGCCCGATCATCATAATGCCTCCCCAGGCGACAACTCCAGGACCACCGAAACGGTTTCTTTTCATGATGTTACTGGGATGAAACCGTGTCCCGACCTCTCTCCAAATCAACTAACATTGGGAATCGCTTGTAACATCACGAAAAGAGACCATTGGAGATGATGACTTATCTATGAAAACTGATATTCATATCTTCCAAAGCTATTGTTTCCCAAAACAAAAATTTACATTATCTTAAAATTTGAAAATTATTTTTTGAAAGATAAAAATTTTTATTTATAAACAGTTATTTTCTTTTTTTTTAAATTTATATTTTTAAAATTTTGTTTGATTTTAGTTCGATACAATATTATAATGAATTCAAATGCATCCATCAAAAAGCTCAATAAGTTTTTGCCAGCATTAAAATTAAGACTAAAAAATGATCTCCTTTGGGTATAGTAAGAAAATAACTTTTTATTCTTCTTTTATTTTCTAGTAGATACATTTTTTAATTTACACCTCAGTAATTTGTAGTAGACTGGTTCAAATAAATTTGGGTCTTTCAGTCATATAAAATAACACATTGAAGGGTTTTTTTAATGCATTCGTATTAAGTGTTTCACTGCCTAAAATGTCAATAAACTGGTTGAACAAGCTGATTGCCAAAAGTGACTAGTATTATGAATATAAAATGTTTGTAATCCTAGAGAAAAGTTAATAAAACATAAATAAGAATGCTTTAATATTATACTTTAATAAACTTTGAAATATTTTTGGAATTTCTAATGGTCTTATATTTTGAACATTACAGTGACTTAAAAATTATTTTAAGAGCAGTTTAAAAAGTAATTAATGGTCATTTTTGAGTTTTTTTTTCTTTGATAATCTATATAATTTTCATTAAAAAATGGAATTTTTATATTGCATAATTTTGTTTTTTTTATTTCATTATCAAAAAAATTAAATGATGACTTCATTGTTAATTAAATTTTTGTCTTTCCTTTCATCTTTTTCCTAGATGACAGTTGTTGATGTAATGTCTTCAAAATCGTGTTCCTGTAAAACTGATGATGGCAAATATTTGGATGGTAAATGAATTTGATTTGCAAATAAATATTGGTTTTGTGTTAAGAGTGTTTTAATGATATTAGATTAACTTATTTAATTTTGTGATTTTTAAAGATGAAAATTATTAGAAACAGATTTCTTTTGTAAAAATCAGATAATAATTTATAGTCAGTTAATCTCCTTACCATGATAGTATTTATAAGGATGCTATGGATACTTTCTTTAAATTGTTTGATGTGACATGCAATATATAAAAACATTCACAGTGCTCTATATAATAGTCCATTGAATATAGAATATAAAATTTTCTCACATAGTTAATTTCTGGGTAGTTGGTGAGACAGGTTCCAAATAATTCTAATAATTTCCCACAAAGTACTTTTAAATTGAAGGCTATAACCGAATTGGATTCATTCAGAAACATTTTAATATTTCACAATACAGCTAATATATGGAATCATAGGATTTTTTAATTGTTCTTGATAAATTAAAGATCTTTCAAATACATTTTTTTAAAATCACTAATTATAAAAAGTGTATAATTTTTTTTTAAATGATAAAAATTTAGGTAATTCATTATTTCTAAAAATATAAAATCACTTCAAAAGTTTTTGGAAATACTCCATGTTTATTGAAAGTAATGTAAAATTATAGAAGTTTAAAAATCTTCAGAAGGAGACATATTATTATTCAGTTATAACTATTTATTATTGCTGTTAGGTTCTGATTCCATGGTTGATTAGGTTCTTAATTCCATATATAAGTGACTGTATCACACAATTTATCTCTTTCTAACATCAAACTTTTGTAGTAGTTCTTGATATCTTTCAAGAAACAAAATTTTTGATTTTAATTTTAAAAATAAAATGCAGATAATTTTTGAATATAGAAATAAATTTTTAAAAAAATATTTCAAACTAAATTGCACTAGAATATAGCAAAACGTTGGTAATATATAAATTTATAAGGATTGTTTATTTCTTTTTCTATCTGTTTATCAAATTTTAGTTTCACAAATTGTTTCTATAAATTTGTAGTGTTTCTAATGTCATGAACTATTCCTGTGCTTAAATATTTTACTTAATGTAAATGTTTAATACTTAGATATTTCCCCATCGATGTTAGAAACAGTAATTCCACGAGATGAATCTGCATATGTCATGATTGTTCAAGGAAAATACCAAGGAGAGGTAATATCACCCTTTTTATAATTATATATGGTATTGATATGCTTTATTCATAGAAAAAAAACACTCCATAATTATTTCTGAAATGGAGAAGCAAATTTATTTATCTTATGTATTTTCTGAAAATTTATAAACAAAGAAAATCTTCCATTTGTAATTTTCTGAGTGTGAAACAAAATTCATTAATAATATCCACATAGTAGAAAGCAGGAAAGCAACAATTAAAGCATTCACTTCTTGCATTGGTGCATGCTTAACAATTTTCATGCGTTTTGGATTTTAATGTGAAATGTATTATTCTCTTTTCTGAATTTTAAACAGTCAACTATCATCAAATGTAATTAATCCTTCTGTGCATAGTAGAGCTTGTAAAATCCTTTCAATCAGTTTTTTTAAAACAATTATTTAATGTTATCTTATACCAGAATATGCCATTTTCAAAACAGCATCGTAAAAATTTAATCTGTCATTTTACCTTTTAGAATGGCTGCTTTTCATTCCTAAATTACCTTTATTTCTGTATTGACGAGCAGCATTTTCAAAATTTATTTACAGATTTTTCTAGGAAAAAAAGAAAAGAAAGCACCCACCACTACTCTGGTTTAGTAGAAATTTACTTATTGGAACCTCAGCATTGGATTTTGTTGAGATTAAGAAATATATTATATTAGCCGCCTTTGGTAACCAGCCGGTTTGCCAATCTTAATGCTTGTTAAAATTTTAATAATTAAATATTTTATGTCATTCTTACTTTAATAGCTTCTTCATTTAAATATTTCAAAACTTCAAATTTTGATAGTCATATCATTATAATATTATAAAGTCACTCATAATATTATAAGGGCATATAATTATATAACTCTCTATATATAATTATATATAGAGAGAGATACATATTATAACATAATACGTATCTCTCTAATTTTCTGTTAGCTCCCATAGAATTTATGCTTTAAATTAAAGTGGAAATGATTAATCTGCAAATAATATCATAATATTTTTTACTGAAACAAAGCATTTTTTTAATAATATGATTATTGAAAACAGAGTCACTGAGCATTTAAAACTTATAGGCACAAAAGAATATCTTTCTTAATTTATGTAATAACTCAAGAATTTGTCAACAAAATTTTCTCTGGTTCATTATGAGCAGATCGATTAATTAACAATGTTTAATTTTAAATGCATCAAACACTAAGAAAATAAACAGAATTGTTTAAAATAATCGGTCAAAGACAGGTTAAAAATACTACTTAAAAAACGATTAAACTATAAGCATATACAAAAAATATATGACTAACATAAATACAATTTAATTACAAAAGCATAAAACTAACTTAAAAATAATTTAAATCAAGTCTGCATCTGTTGAAAATAGTTGTCAACAATCAGAACACAATGTGCATGCGTGAAATTTCAACGCCAGTTGGGGTAACGCTACGCAGAATAGAAATTTTTAATTTCCTTTATTCTGTTTTATTTTAATTCTTCTGTTAATTTGAAATTCAAAAGTACTTCAGAATGAATCTGAAAGATCAATTAATTAACAATGTTTAATTTTAAATGCATCAAACACTAAGAAAATAATCAGAATCGTTTGAAATAATTGACCGAAAATATCTTAAGCCTATCTTTGTTAGTGTGGGTAAAAAACCAAAGCCTTACTCATTTGGCAGTGGGGAAATGAAAAGATTTTTTGGCGGAAAAAGTTTTTAATTAATAATTTAAATTCTAATTAAAAATTCAAAAAAAAGAAACCCAGTTGCGCATTCCCGACCTCCAAGGTAATCATGTGCCAAATTTGGTAGCTGTAGGTCAAACGATCTGGCCTGTAGAGCGCCACCACACACACACATTGAGCTTTATATAAGTATGGATGACAATACATCCTGAAGACCATGTGACGGATTGAATTGAGCAAGGATAGAGCCTGGGACCTTGTGGTTAGCAGTCCAGTAACATGGCCATGATAGAAAAACAATTGCTCAGGTAGCGTTGCTGTTAACTGGCTTATAAACTTTCACCACAACCAAAATAATATATTGCATTATAGTTTTTTAAAATGCAATTCAATTGTAATGAAAAAAGCTGCATTTTATTTTTGTATATTATATTTCATTCTATATTAATTTATTGCACATTATTTTCATTCCATATTAACATAGACTTCTATACTTGCTGCATAGTTTTTCTCTTAAAAAGTTATGACAATGCCTTAAATACACAAGATTTTTAGAAACATCAAATCCTCAATCTTGAATTAGACAAAAGAAAAAATTGTTATTATACTCAGTTTTTAAAAGGATGCTTAACTACTAATTAAGAGACTATTATCAGATTTTTTCATCTTATTATTATTTTCAGTACTTTTTCCACAAAAGGAATTCTGCATAAATAAAAAAAAAGCTTCTTTTTAGAGTTATATTGTTATGCATATTTCAATTTTATTATATTTTAAATGTTATTATCAGAGTATGTATTAAAGAAACTATATAGACATCGTTATTTTATAGTTGATTATAAATAACAGTTTAATCTTTGAAATTTGAAACTTCTGTTTATATGCTGGATATTCAATCTAATCATTATCCAGTAACCTTTTTCTAAGCAGTTAGAAATATACTTTCCATTGAAAAATTCCCTAAATGATGCAAAGAATAATGTCTAAATACAACACCATCTTCAGTCTTCCACCCATATTATTAGCAATATATAGTGAAATATTCTTTTTACATTATTGTTTTAAACAAGAAGGAAAAAAGTTACGTTCTTCTGTGGTCCATACTGACCAAATTATGAAATTTTGAATGTCATTATTTTAGATGATTGTCTGTCATTTCAGTGATTGCCTCTTGGAAAATCCACCACTCAATTTGAGCTGTTTTATTGATTGGTCTAAAATAATAAAATTAAAAACTTTATAACTCAGCCAATTGTAATCTGAAAAGAATTTCAGTGTTTTATGGTAGAAATATGATTATTATGAAGAAGAAGAATCACTTATTAAACATAATTAATAGAATCAGGTGACTGCTTAAGAATTTAGCACTGTATTTATTGGCTCATCTAACATAAAGTATAAAGCAATTCTTATTGGAAGTTATATGTGTATCATTAAAAATTGAGAAATTTTATATTAAGTCATCATTTACATGGATACACTATGTTATATAATTTGTTTCTTTTATTAAATTTAGTCTTTACTTATATACTTCTCTTTTGCAGTTGTGTACTATTTTAAAAAAGGACCGTTCAAATTGTGTTGCTACGATTCAATTTCTGTCTGACAGAAATAAAGCTCTGAAAATTGAGTATGACTCTATTTGTGAATATATGGGGGATATTGAACAGTTTGATTGAACTTCAAGATCCTTTGTAGACTTATAAATTTTATTACCATTGTGTAATATAATTTGTAATTTTATTTATGTTTGTACAATACTGTAAATAAATTTTATTTTTGTAAATCTGATAAATGTATGCTGTATCTTTTAATAACTCTTGCAATCAACAAAAATTCAAATTAAAAATGGAAAATTTTGTGGAAATTGAAAGTTTTAATAAATTTAATATGGAAAAATAAAACTTTATTGTATGTAAATTAATTCTTTTAGTTCTGACAGGCATATATGTCCCAGAGATTAGACTTCCTTCTGTATTGGGTAAATAAATCCTATATGGAATATATTAGAAAGGACCACTTATACTTGGGATTTAAAATTTTAATAATGTAAAAGTTCAGTCAAAAGTCAAAATATGTTGTTTTTCTGAAATATACTTTCAAAGCTTATTTTAAATCCCACGCATAAGTTCATTGCAAAATTTATCCATTTAGAATTGTATGTTGGGATTTCAAATTCTTTTTTGTTTTAAAATTATAAATTGAAGATATTATCTCTATTTTTTTTTTTCACTCACACATTGATTCTCTGATAAGTGATTGTATTCAATATATTTTATTTGCTTCTGATTGTGCTTAAAGATGTATCCAAGCATTGAATATCTAACATTTAGAAATAAAGATAACAATTATCCAAGGGTATTGCCAAAAAACTTCAGAATGAAAATTTCACCAGAGTAACTGTTTAATGTAAATATATTATTGTTGGGAAACAGCAACATGGCAACAGGGATCTAAATATTCCAACCAATAGTCACAAGAGGAGTGACTGAGTACACATTTCTGTGATTATTTTATGTATTCAAAGGCAGAATTATAATTGATCAAAATATAATGAAAAATCAGTAATACACCCTGGACACCTTGCAAGCCACTGTTTAATATCAACATTTTATTGCAATTTGAAAACTTATAATCTAACACCAAAACGAGTATTATCTCCTCAACTTCCTCATATACTTAAATAATCATACTTTTTTTTTCTATCTATCCTTCTTTGCATCACATGAGCATATTGTAGAGTTGGCAGTAACTTATTTTCACTGGGCAGCTGTGTAGAGCCACTAGTTTAAAAAGAGGCTGCAAGTAAATCGATTTAAAAATTTCCTTGTTGCCAAATAAATAAATTTGTAAAAAAAAATACAAATCATCTGAATGATAAAATATTAGAATCTTTATCAAATATAATTGGCTAAATTCCTACATGTTTTTTTATGTTTACTTAGTGATTAAATTATTAATAAAACCAAACATCTACTTTAAAAGCAGAATGTATAGATGTGGATTCTGAGCAGTTTAAAATTATAATAAAAATAAAAACATATATTTTCTCAAATTTAACATATTTACCTAATTCAGTAACATGTTAAAATGTGAAATTGATTGGTTATTTAAAAAAAGGGGGCTTCATGATATTCACTGCCTAGAATTGCAAAATATCAAATTCTCACAATGAGAGTTGGGATGGTGTAGGTGAAGTGCTGACAAATATGACAGTTGTGAATAAGCATGATTGACCCAACTTCCGTGTGTTGTGACGGTATTTTATGTTTTATAATGGGGGAGGGAATTGCAGCTTCTATGAGTCAAAAGACTGACGCACCAGGAGGTAGAAGACTGTCTTAGCTCCTTCGCCTGCAGATTTTAGCTGGGCATAGTGGAATGGCCTTCACGTCTTGGGTGACCCTACCAGGAGCAAGCTCCCGACTCCCTCCTGCCACGATGAGGCAATCTGTAGGACTTGGGAGGGATACTCATGATTGGTATAGAGCCAATAAGCCGGGTCAATCCTTAATTCTTCGTTGTGATAGAAAAACCAACACTTGCCAGTGGCCACCTTAAATGTCTTTTCTTTTCTTAGGGTGAAACATTTTACCCTCTTTGCCCGAAATGCTGCCAACATCAGGCCTCTGCTGAACATATTCTAGACCAGAGGTTCCCAAACATTTTTTTTTTCTCGTGGACCACTTTCAAAGTTTTACTATTTTCGGTAGATCCCCTACTGCTACATTTCTACTGTATTCCCAAAACTCCTAAAAAATATCA
The DNA here is from genome assembly GCA_026543865.1 of Argiope aurantia. NCBI lineage: Eukaryota > Metazoa > Arthropoda > Arachnida > Araneae > Araneidae > Argiope > Argiope aurantia. The sequence goes on from JAPMOR010022613.1 coordinate 136,729, forward strand.
CCCTAAATTCGGGGTGTTAAGAAGAAAAAAAAGTAGCACATTTTCTTGTGTCCTATATATTAAAATAATATTTGTGGTTATACAAAATTATAAACATTTATTATTACAAACAATCAACAATGAATTCTGAAATGTAATGTAAATCAACAATAAAAAATAGTCATACTTTTAATGAGCCGGATGTACTTGATGAATTGACAGTAAATTATCAATATTTGGCTTCATTTTTGTAAGAAGTAATCTCAAATTTCCCCGTTCTGTGATGTTCAATCTGCTAATTTTTTTTAACAGGTTGGTAAGGGGCACTAAAACTTCTTTCAACAAGATATGACGAGGGAAACGCTATCAAAAATTTTCTCGCAATTTCCAACAGCCCAGGATATTTTTCTGGGATTTCGGGGATTAAATATTTTTAAACAAAAAAGTACCTAGGTACCTAAAGTTTAATCTTCCCTGGCTTTTTGTTCTTTTATAGAAGTTTTGAATAATCTCTAGTATTTAATTGTTACTATATAACTACCTACTACACTCAAATAGTAAAACAAATATAATATGATTGATAAATTACAATATACAATAAAAATATGTATAACAAAAAGGCTGATACTTTTTCCGGCACTGCAAACACTGACATCGATTCACTCACAAGCACACTTTTATGTTCAAAATCCCGGAAACAAATGAGTAACGTTTTGTTCTTGGCATTCGTGTTTATACTAATGTAGATTGCAAGCACAGCGCAAGTCGCATTTCATCCCTTTGCAGGTCTAAACAAGCATCCCGGACGAGTGGGCGCACGGGCGGCACTTTGCAAGTCTCGACATGTGGTATACACTTGTACTATTATCTATTGTTCTATTCAATTCTGTGTTTGAACTGAGTCTCGAATATTTTTGAGTACCTATCTAGTAAATGCTGCTACCTGCCTACGTTGATAGGTAAATCCAAGCCAAAATTTTTGTTCTTAATTATGAAAACCAGAAAAAATTTCGTGGACCCCCACTTACAACTTGTGAACCCCTGTTTTCTTTTCAAGTCAACGTGAAAGCCGTGTGGTCTTCTATGGTCCCCTGGGGGGACCACTTTGGGAACCTATGTTCTAGACTGTTTAGTACTTCATTGGGGAGAAATTTATTCTTCTCCCTTCCTCGTTTTTGACTTTCTTCTTGTCAACGGATTTTTGGATTTAGTCTGACTAAGTCAGACCATGGAGATTAGCAACAACAATATGTTTTATAATATGATAAAGAAAACTGAGTTTCGATTTTGGATAGTCTCTTTTCTGCAATTTTTATCCTTCTTGCAATCTTTAGAGAAAATATTAAAAAGAAAACAAAGCATAAACTAATGTAAAAATAATAAATTTAAACATGGAAATATATCATTTTAGGTGATCATATTCATTATAAATAGTAAAATTTAATCTCAGGCGCCATGAATAATATGCTAAATAAAATTTCACAGATGTGCCATTACAAAATATGAAATCATTTTTTGTAAAACCTACGTCAAAGTGGAGTGGCGCGGGTAATTGGCGCATGGGACATAATAAATTTTTTTCGCCTCCAATCGTCAATGGTGGTATAGTAAATATACAGGGTGGTTATAAATAAAGCTCCACTTTGAAATGGTCATAAAAGGAAAACTACTGGACCAAATGTTATCAAATTTGGTAATAGTTTAAAGAAAGTCACGGGAATTTCTTTACCGCCAAAAACAAAGTTCAAAAACTCAAGCCAGGGGTGAAATGGCGCTGTATACAATATTGTTGAGCAAAATAGCACATGAAGACATCGGTTTAAAATGTGTTTAATCGTTTTTGAAAAGTGTTACAAAGCATGTTCAATGTGGCGTCCACTATTTTCTGAAAGCATGTTAAATCGCATTATTGCATTCTCAACAGTAGCTCTTAGCATACCAGGCGGAAAGTTACGCACATGTCGGTGCATCGCTTCTTTCAGTTCCATCAAATTATTTAGATTATTACCATAAATAATGCTTTTGAGATAACACACATTGAACATGCTTTTTAACATTTTTAAGAGACGATTAAACACATTTTAAACCGATGTCTTCACGTCCTATTTTGCTTAACAATATTGAATACAGCGTCATTTCACAGCTGTTGGTGAGTTTTTGAACTTTTTTTGGGGGAAGGGGGAGAAAAGAAATTCCCATGACCTCTTTTAAAGTATTACCAAGTTTGATAACATTTGGTCTAGTAGTTTTCCTTTTATGACCATTTCAAAGTGGAACTTTCATTATAACCACCCTGTATATACGTCCTAAGCATGGTATTCTTTTTTTTTTTCATCTTTTCGCGATATTTCATTTCAAAAAACACGATATAAACCCATTAACAAATTTGTCCTTAGCTCCCCTGTCACTACTGCGGCGTTTTTCAAACGACTTTACTTGCATGATGCAGAACTTTCTGATCTCTTTCTATCCTCTCCTGTAATCTCTGACCATTTGGTTAAAATAAAGTATAGGAAGGAAGGAGACAATCCGCAAGCTTAAGTAGTGGCCTCCACCTCTGTTTCACACATGTAGTGAGGCAATACCTCATGTTTTGTGCTTCGTAAAATAAGGAAGAAAGATGAATATGCATTTTGTATGTGTTACGTAACATTGACTAATTTCGTAGTTCGGCACAGATTTATAATTTGCTTTAAGTTGTTCCGTTTTTTGAATTTGTATATTCATGTGCACGAGAATCTGTATAACAAAAAAGTGGTCTTCCTTTAATATATTTAATTCATGGTTTAAAATACATCCGATAATAAATTTTGTATATCGAATTCCCTCCATGTGACGTACTATTTTTTGAGCCATGTGTTCACATACATAGAAATAAATAGGAAAACAATTTCCTTTCGATGAAATTTGTCCCAATTTTTATAAAATCTATACACTATTTAGTTTTAAAATTTCACTTATCATCTTCTTAAGAATATTTTTGAATTTGCAATCAGTACTAACTTTCTCCATAAAAAAAAATTCTGAAGCAGAAAAAAAAAAAAAAAAAAGACGAGATTTTAAATTATTTTTCAGTGAAAAAAAAAGGAACCAACATTAACATTAAACAAAATTGATTTTAAAAAATGTATTTATTTAAATATGCTTATCTCATGTAGCATAATTTTTGTACGACAGATCCTATAAATTTTGAAGTGCCTGTGGAATGAAGCATCACGATTCGAATGTTTTATTGTTCATACCGCTGTTAAACACGCAGCCCCAGGGAAAAACATTCCTTCAGATACACTCCCCCATCCACCCACCTTTTTTTTTAACTATATAGAGGCGTATTTCGGCAATGCTCATTATGAAGCCCAATACTTTTAATAAATTGGACGTGTGGTGGTACGTAGATTATTATGATCCATGCAGGAAGCAACAGGACGAATGTTTTTAGGA